>JASVEL010012265.1:0-169855 GCA_032618575.1 Nicotiana noctiflora | reverse complement strand
AGAGGCCATGACGAGGTAGAGGCTAAGAACGGTCATGTGGTGCAGCCAGAGCACATGCCCGAGTTGCTACAGAGGAGCCACCAGTAGCTCCAGTTAGAGGGCAGGCACCTGAGACTCCTCTTACTGCCCCTGCACTTCAGGAGACCCCGCCTAGATTTTGATCATGTTTGGAACTCTAGCTCAGGCGGGGTTGATTCCACTTACTCCTGCCATATCTCATGCCACAGGGGAGGAGCACAGACTCCTGTCACCCATACCTTAAAGCAACCGGTCCAAGTTGACCAGGTTCTAGAGGTCATACCAGTACAACCGGTTGTCCTAGTTCAGCCTAAGGTTAGGGCAGCAACATCTGAGGGGGAGCAGCTCAGGCTCGAGAGGTACGAGAAGTACCACCCTCCTACCTCCAGTGATTTAGCTTCAGAGGATGCACATGGTTTTCTTGAGGAATACCATCATATCTTTTGTACTATGGGTATTGTGGAATCGAGTGGGGTTGCTTTCACTATGTTCCAACTTAAGGGAGAGTCTTACTAGTTGTGGAGAGTGTACAAGTTAGGTAGCACGGCTGAGGCATTTTCACTCACATGGGCTTTCAAATGATGCAGTAATAGCTACAGTAATCAAGCGATCTTTCACTTTGTATTTCTAAGGGAGTTTGTTCCCCCGAGTCTTCGTGATGCATGGTGCGCAGAGTTTGAGTAGTTGCGCCAGGGTGCTATGACCATATCAGAGTATGTTGTCAGGTTCAGCGAGTTATACAAACATGCACAGCCATAGTCTCCATAGTGGGAACGAATTTGTTGAATCTATGGGCTTATCCATGGTATTAGGTTCAGCATAGATCGAGAGTTGGATACTGATACCCCATACCATCAGGTGGTGGAGATCGCTCCAAGATTGGAGGGTATGTGGGGCTGGAAGAGAAAGGATAGGGAGGCCAAGAGGCCTCAAGATTTTGGCACATATATTGGTGCCCTTGCTCTAGTTGCAGCCCAACATGGTAGAGGCTATGTGAGTCATCCTGTTCCTTCGGCACTTCCAGCTTCCAGCGATATTCCGGCTACTTCTAGGTCTCAGGTTACCCATTATGCACCACCACTGTCTAGTGCACCTCCTACATAAGGTGCTTTCAACGATCAATCTAGCTGACCGGGCCCGAGCCATTTTCAGTAGCAACATCCTCCAAAAGTTTGGTTTGACTGTGGCAATACTCGTCATATGGTGAGGTACTTCACCAAACTCAGGGGGGTGCACCTCTACAAACTACTCAGGCTCTACATGTTCCACAGGGGCCCTAGACTTCTCAGATCGTGGTTTCCGCACCAGTTGCCACTCCACTTGCACAACCAGCTATAGGTGGAGGTGGAGCGGGTAAGGTCCACCCTAGAGGGGGAGGCCAGGCCAAATGTTATGATTTTCCAACTAGGACGGAGGTGGTTGCATCAGACTCAGTCATCATAACTATTGTTCTAGTTTGTAATAGAGATGCATCGGTCTTATTTGATCGAGGTTCCACTTATTCCTATGTATAAGCTTACTTTGCTCCATATTTGGGTGTATCCCGTGATTCCTCGAGTTCTCCTGTCCAGTCCACGCTAGTGGGGGATTCTATTATTGTTGCCCATGTGTATCGGTTGTGTTGAGTTGTTCTTGGTTGTTTTGAGACCAGGGCTGACCTATTGTTACTTAGTATGGTAGATATTGATGTTAATTTGGACATTGACTGCTTGTCGCCCTATCATGCTATTCTTGATTTTCACGCCAAGACAGTAACATTGGCTTTGTCAGGTTTGCCGCGGTTGGAGTGGAGGGGTACCTTAGATTATATTCCTAGCAGGGTAGTGTCTTTCCTTAAGGCACAACAGATGGTTGGGAAGGGGTGTGATGCATATCTAGCCTTTGTGAGGGATGTCAATGTTTATACTCTTACCAATAAGTCAGTTTCAGTAGTGAGAGACAATCCAGATGTATTTCTGGCAGATCTTCCAGGCATGTCCCCTGATAGTGATATCGATTTTGGTATTTATTTATTGTTAGGCACTCAATCCATTTCTATTTCACCATATATTATAGCCCTTGTGGAGCTGAATGTGTTAAAGGAGAAGTTGTAAGAGTTGCTTGATAAGGGTTTTATTAGGTCTAGTGTATCACCTTGGGGTGCTCCGGTCTTGTTTGTAAAGAAGAAGGATAGTTCTATGCACATATGTATTCATTATCGATAGTCGAACAAGATTACAATAAAGAACATGTATCCATTACCATGCATTGATGGCCTATTTGATCACCAACAAGGTGCTAGAGTGGCCCGAAGATTAATTTGTTGTCAAGCTACCATCAGTTGAAGATTCGGGAACCAGATATTCCTAAGACCGCCTCCAGGTCTCGGTATAGTTATTCAGAGTTCCTTGCGATGTCATTTGGGCTGACCAATGCCTCAAAAACATTCATGCACTTGATGAACAGTGTATTCGAGGCCTATCTTAACTCATTTGTCATTGTGTTTATTGACGGCATCCTCATTTACTCACAGAGCAAATAGGATCATGCCATTCACCTTAGAGCAGCATTGCAAACCCTTTATCAGCACCAATCGTACGCCAAGTTTTTAAAATGTGAATTTTGGTTAGAGTCCGTAGCCTTCCTAGGTCATGTTGTTTCCAGTGAACGGATTCAGGTGGATCCTCAGAAGATTGCAGCAGTGAAGGATTGGTCTACACCCACTACCCTAATAGAGATTCGTAGGTTGTTGGGTTTGGTAGGGTACTATCAGAGGTTTGTGAAGGGTTTCTCAACCCTCGCATCCCCATTGACTAAATCGACGTAGAAGGCAGTTAAGTTCCAGTGGTCCGATGCTTGTGAGAAAAGTTTTTAGGAATTGAAGTCAATGTTGACCTCGGCACCAGTATTTGCCATAAGGCACAGAGGGGTTTGTGGTTTATTGTGATGCCTCCAGGATCGGTTTGGGGTGTGTATTGATGCACCGCGGGAAGGTCATAGCTTATGCTTCCAAGAAACTCAAGAATCACGAAAAGAATTATCCGACACATGATTTGGAGCTTGCAGTTGTTGTGTTTGCTTTGAAAATATGGCGGCACTATCTTTATGGGGTTCATGTAGATGTGTTTTCAGACCACAAGAGCCTTCAGTATTTGTTTACATAGAAGAAGCTGAATCTGAGGTTGCGGCGGTGGTTAGAATTGCTCAAGGATTATGATATGAATATTTTGTACCATCCGAGGAAGGCAAATATGGTGGCTGACGCTATTAGTCGAAAATCCATGGGTAGTTTGGCTCATTTGGGGGTGGATCAGAGACCCTTGGCTCGGGAGGTTTACCAATTAGCCAATTTGGGGGTTCGCATCTCGGCGTCAGACGAGGGGAATGTTATGGTACATAATAGAGCAGAATCATCATTAGTGGCAGAAATCAAGGAAAAGTAGTTTATGGATCCAGCATTGGCTCGGATGAAGGAAAAAGTTGTGAATAACAAGACTTCGTCATTTTTGCTCAGCGGCGAGGATAGAGTATTGCGGTGTCAAGGTAGGCTATGTGTCCCGGACGTGGAGGAGCTTCGGTAGAGAGTAATGGCAGAGGCTCATATTTCTAGGTATTCCGTGCACCCAGGTTCTATGAAAATGTATCATGATCTCAAGGAGATTTATATGTGGAGCAGTATGAAAAGGGATGTGGCGAGCTTTCTATCTGAGTGTTCGAATTTCCAGCAAGTGAAGGTCGAGCATCAGCGGCCTGGTAGATTAAGTCAGCTTATAGAAATACCTATGCGGAAATAGGAGATGATCAATATGGATTTCGTGGTAGGATTACCTCGCACTCAGCGTAAGTTCAACTCAATATGGGTGATAGTGGATAGACTCACCAAATCAGCTCACTTCCTACCAGTCAAGTCCACTAATACTGCAGAGCAATATGCTAAGTTGTATATCAAGGAGATAGTAAGGCTTCATGGCACTCCACTTTCTATTATCTCGGATCGCAGGGCTCAGTTCACAGCTAATTTTTGGAAGAAATTTCAGCAAGATTTGGGAACTCAGGTGAATCTTAGTACAACTTTCCATCCATAGACCGACGGTCAGGCCGAGCGGACTATTCAGACACTTGAAGATATGTTGCGGGCTTGTGTCTTGGATTTCAAAGGTAGTTGGGATGAGCACCTACCACTTATAGAATTTTCTTACAATAATAGCTTCCATGCTACCATTCAGATGGCCCCGTTTGAGGCATTATACGGTAGAAGGTATAGGTCGCCAGTTGGGTGGTTTGAGGTGGGTGAAGCGGAATTGCTAGGGCCAGATCTTGTGTACCAAGCTATGGAAAAAGTTAAGGTCATTCAGGAGAGGATGAAAACTGCACAGAGTCGCCAAATATCCTATGCGGACGTTCGCCGAAGAGATTTAGAGTTTCAAGTCAATGATTGAGTGTTCTTGAGGGTATCTCTTATGAAGGGAGTCATGCGATTCGGGAACAAAGGGAAGTTGAGTCCTAGGTATGTCGGGCCATATCGAATCATTCAAAGGATTGGGAAAGTTGCTTATAGGCTGGAGTTGCCTCATGAAATGTCATCAGTGCACCCGATGTTCCATGTGTCCATTTTGAAGAACGTGATTGGAGATCCATCCACCATCGTGCCAGTCGAGGCTATCGAGGTTAATGAAGATTTGTCATATGAAGAAGTTCCGGTTGCCATCCTTGATAGGCAAGTTCGTAAGTTGAGAAATAAGGAAGTTGCCTCTATTAAACTATTTTGGCGGACTCAACAAGTTGAGAGCGGCGAACGCAAAAGGAGTCGGAGTAGGGGCTGTGCTCATCTCTGAAACAGGACATCATTATCCTGTTACTGCTCAACTGCATTTTCATTGTACCAATAATATGGCTGAATACGAGGCATGTATCTTGGGGTTGCGATTAGCGGTGGACATGGATGTACAGGACGTCTTGGTCTTGGGGGACTCGGACCTTCTGGTACATCAGATTCAGGGAGAATGGGAAACCATAGATTTAAAGCTTATCCCGTATCGTCAGTGTTTGCATGATCTGACTAAGCGTTTCCGGTCGGTAGAATTCAAACATATCCCAAGGATGCATAATGCGGTTACCGATGCTTTGGCTATTTTGGCATCAATGCTACATCACCCAGACAAGGTTCGTGTCGATCCGTTACATATTCAGGTTCGGAATCAACATGCTTATTGTAATATGATAGAAGAAGAGATGGATGGTGAGCCATGGTTTCACGATGTCAAAGAGTACCTCATGTAAGGCCCCGTAAAATTTTTGTGCATAAAACCTAGTAGCTGTGGTGTCATGGTCCGAATGATGTGTTAGGAATGCGTAGAATTCTTCGCGGCGAGCTTGCGAGCCGCGGTTCGGACCCTTGGTAGTGATTTAAGTTTCAAAATGTAGAATAAAATTTTTCCAGAAAAATGTCAATCTGCGGTGCACTTTTGCGACCGCAGAATCAACATGCGGTCCGCATAGTGACCGCAAATCGTTCCAGAGAGTTGCCCAAAATTGTGTCCAATGTGCGGTCGATATGCGATCGCATGTCAATCTGGGGTGCACTTTTGCGACCGCAGAATCAACATGCGGTCCGCATAGTGACCGCAAATCGTTCCAGAGCCTGCGTAATTTTTGAGCCATTCTGCGGCCACTATGCGGACCGCATGTTGATTCTGCGGTCGCATAGTGACCGCATATTTGACCCCGGCCCAGATTTTTGTAAAAATTCGACCCGACCTTTTATTTAATATAACACCTTTCTCGTTCATTTTATCATATCATCTTACCCAAAATTAGAGAGAGAAGAGAGGGGTTTTAGAGAGAGAAGTCTTTCATCTTCAAAGATTGTTCCAAACACCTAGTCCAAAGGATTCTAGGGCAAGGATTCAACTTCCCCAAATCATTCAAGGTAAAACCCTAACTATTTTCTTTGATTTTCAGTTTTAAATTGGTAAAGAGAGGTTTGCATATAATAGCTTTTGAAAATAGAATTTTTACACTCATGCATGATTATTGAACTTGATTTCTAGTAAAAAGAAGTGAGTAGAAGTAAGAGTCTTCAAGAACAAGGTTGGAAAGAGTAGGATACCTTGGGTAAGCATAAAGTAGGAAGTTAAAGGAAGAAAACTCGATACCAGGTATGTATGGCTAATTTTGATTCTTGTAAAATCGCCCATATGTGTAAAATTGTTTGGCATGTGTTGATTTGAGAAATTGTATGTGATTAATTGATGTTGTTGTTGGATATTCAAAGTTGTTGTTGAACTATGAGTGTTGTGGTAAGAAATATGAACCGAAAGGTAAATGAGAGTTGAATTGGGTAAAGAATTTGTGAATAATGATTATGATGGCCTATATGGCACCTTGTGGAAAAGAAATCGAAACACTTGAGAATTGGTTTATTGTGGAAAGAGATGAAACACTTGAATTATGGAAAATTGTTGAATATACATGTGTGAATATTATTGAATGTGGAAACATTGTAACTTGGTTGTGATATTGGCTTGAGAAGTAATTGAGAACATGAAACAATGTGCAAGTTGCTTATTTGAACTTGTTGAAATTGTGTGTAGTACCTTATCTACTGTTTGAAATTGTTGTGTTTTCAACTGTAAGGCGGGGTCGTGTTGCGCGCCGCAACGTGGTGAAATAAGGTGTGGGTTGGGGTGATAAGGGTGGCCGAGGTAATAAGGGTGGTCAGGGGCAATTAGGATGGAAAGCGATCGAAATCGCTATTGAAAATTGATACATAAATCAATAATGTGAAATTGTGAAAGGAGACGGCAGGAGAGTTTGCAACCTGTGGGGCACTGATTGCCCCTTTGTTTGACTACTTGTGTTTACGTGATTGATTGGTTATTGTTCTATTTGTTGATCTTAGAATGTGCTTTGAGTTGAGAATTATTTGAAATGAGGAAAATGTGGAAACATGGTTGGTCGGCTTAATTAATTGTTGATGTAATTTAATGGCTTGAGTTTACTCGGGACAAAGTTTGTCCATACATACCAGTACAATTTACTGCATCGACCCTTTTGTCGTGGGCGCTACATTCGTGTCATGATTGTAGGTGGATCAAGCAGGCACTTCAGCTCGTCTGCAGTAGTATTCTTCTCCTTCCACCGCCCGTCTTGGTGAGCCCTTTCTTCCTCGGGGCCTCGTGTGGTTCTTGCCACTTCGTTTGGATTTCATTTTGGTTTTGAAGGGTATAGCTTGAGCCTTGTTACCTGCAAGTATCGTATTTCCTTTGTATCCTAGTAGGCTCGTAGACATGTAAACCGCGGACTCACTTATATATATAAGGTGTTATGTCTGAGCGTTGTAAAAGTTGAAATCTTGTTAATGAATCACTCAGATCATTTTATTTGTTTAATGTGAAATCAATTATGATTAGTAATATATTTGGTTAACGAGAAACAATCAACACAGGGGTAACGTGGGTTAGGAAAGGCACCCGAGTCCGCTTGACTCGGGCAACCCGGTCAGCACGGCTATGTCCCTCGATTTGGGGCGTGACAAACTTGCATCGAAGCTTAGGTTTTAAAGCTGTCTCAGATGTCTTGAGTCGTGTTCTAGTAGTGTCCTTCTTATAGGTGTGTTGTCGACCACATCATATAAGTGGGGGCTACACTGGCATTTAGGAATTTACCTACTTCTTTGTTAATCTATATCGTGCAGTAAAGTGCAATGTGGAGATATCTGTGTCTCATTCGTGCCTTGTTCCCAAATTTTCAGAATATGGCACCTAAGCAGAAGGCTAGACTCGGCCTTAGGGCCAATGCCGCCCAAGTGCAGCTGTTAATCATGTACCCGATGCCGTGGAGAGAATGACCCACCAGTCCCGAATTTGCCTGGCCCATCTGTTCAAAACCTAAGTGTCCCTATTCCAGCCGCGGCAGAGGATGCCACCATTCCTCCTGCCAGTGTTCCTCACTCAGATACAGTTCCCGCTTGGGCTCCGGTATTTCTAATGAAGAACTTAGGGAGCCATCCATATGTTAACACAGCTAGGGGCCGCCCAGGCCCAGAGATCCCATGATGCCCCTGCATCCTCCAGTGGACAGTGAGATTCCTTTGGCTCCGTAGTCCACTCAGCTTCGCGATCGTCCTCCTGCACTTTTCGTGCACCGATCCGCAGGTCGACCCGACGGAATTCTCGACGAGATCTACATAGACCCTTAGAGTAATGAAGGCCACGATATAGTAGGGCAGAGTTGGCCTCTACTGACCGAGCGGAGCGAGCACGTTCATGGTTCGAAATGCGGGAGGATTCCCGTGAGGAGGGCCCTCCGGCCAGATGGGACGAGTTCGCGGATGCATTTATGGACCACTTCTTACCTGCTGAGGCAATGGCGGCCCGTGCCACCGAGTTCGAGGTTCTCAAACAGTGCAGTATGAGTGTTCGGGAGTATCACACGAGTTCGTAAGGTTGTCCAAGTACGCTTCATTTAGTGTCGACCACGGATGCCCCAGGTTCGACGGCTTGTTCAGTGGCCTTAGCCTTTGGCGGTGAACGAGGCCGCCACGCAGCACTTTGCACTCGTACATGAACTATGGGAGGATTGCGTCTGTTGTCAGCCACGGAGGCCGTGAAATCGAAGATTCGCAGAAGAGAAAGTAGCAACATGGTCCTGCCAACGGGTCGTTCAGGAGATCACTTCAGCGAGGGGTCCTCGTGCTATCCCGACCATATGCTCGACCTCCGCGAGTGCACCGCCATCCGTGCACAATCATCGCTAGTGCAGCATATCGAGACTCGGTTCGGACAACAGGAGGTCTCGTCGACCTGGTCATCTCGTGAGATCCCAGCAGTAGGAGACCTACATGCCCTAGCGTGGGAGATTTCATACTGAACTTGCTACTCGACCTTCCAGCCAGTGCTTCAGCGCGGCGAGAGAGGTCACATTCGGCCGGATCGCCGTGCACCCTGTCGGTATAGGTAGGATCTCGTCATCATCCGGCTTCACCGCTACATCATCGACGCATCAGACCAGCAGATAGCAGTGCGTGCGCAATTAGGGCGAGCTCGTGGTAGGTGGACCTAGCTGATTCTATGCATCGAGTGGTCGCCAAAATGCCGAGGCTTCTCCGGATGTTGTTACAATCATGTCTGTTCACACTATTGATTGCTATGCCCTTATTGATCCAGGGTCCTCTTGTCTTATGTTACTCCATTCATTGCTTCAGCTTTAGATAGAACCGAACGACTTCACGAGTCGTTTCTCGGTCGTACACCTATCGGTGATTCTATTACGACCTCACGAGTCTATAGGAATTGTGTTGTTACTGTCTGGGTGGTCGTGATACCACAGATGCCATCTTATTGATCTTGGGATGGTAGATTTTGATGTAATTACGGGATGGATTGGCTCTATTCGTGCTTGCCAAACTTGACCTGTCGAACGAGAGTTACGAGGCTCGAGTTCCCTAACGAGCCGCTTATCGAACGGAGAGGAAATGGTGTAGTGCCGCGGGTAGGTTTATTTCCTACCTTAAGCTTCGAAGAGTAAGAGAGGGTGTATCTATCACCTGGTTCGGTAACGGACACCACCTCAGAGGTGCCTACCTCGAGTCCGTGCCAATCGTGAATGAATTTCCAAGTAGCTTCCGTATGAGCCAGGCATTCCGCCAGATAGGAGATTGATTTCGGGATCGATGAAATGCCAATACTCCACCAATATCCATTCCACCATACGTAATGGCGCCAGCAGAGTTAAGCGAGTTAAAGGAGCACCGAGGGATTTATTGTAGAAGTGGTTCATACGACCGAGCAGTGTCGCCGCGGGTGCTCGTCCTCTTTGTCGAAAGTAAGGACGGGTCACTTCGAATGTGTATTGATTATCGGCAGCTCAACAAAGTCACCATCAAGAATAAATATCCTTTGCCTCGAGTGGATGATCCGTTTGACCAATTGCAGGGAGCGAGGTTCTTCTCAAAGATTGATTTACGGTCTGGGTACCACCAGTTAAAAATCAGGGAGCAGGATATTCCTAAGACCGCCTTCAGAACTCGTTATGGTCACTTCGAGTTTTTGGTCATGTCTTTGGGCTAACCAATGCCCCAGCAGCTTTTATGGACCTTATGAATCGGGTTTTCAAGCCATTCCTAGATTCCTTTGTAATTGTATTCATTGACGATATTCTCATCTACTCTCGGAGCAGAGAAGATCATGCCGTTCACCTCAGAGGAGCGTTGCAGACCCTTCTTCAGCATCAATTGTATGCCAAGTTCTCAAAATGTGAGTTTTGGTTGAGTCCGTAGCCTTTCTAGGGCATGTTATTTCCAGTGAGGGCATTCAGGTGGATCCTCAGAAGATTGCGGCAGTGAAAGATTGGCCTAGACCAACGACCCCGACAGAGATTCGTAGCTTCTAGGGTTTAGCAGGGTACTATCGGAGGTTTGTAGAGGGGTTCTCAACCCTCGCTTCCCCATTGACAAAACTGACGCAGAAGGCAGTTAAGTTCTAGTGGTCCGAAGCATGTGAGAAAAGTTTCCAGGAATTGAAGTCAAGATTGACCTCGGCACCAGTTGGCCTTGCCAGAAGGCATAGAAGGATTTGTAGTCTATCGTGATGCCTCAAGAGTCGGTTTGGGATGTGTATTGATGCAAGCACGGAAAGGTTATAGCTTATGCTTCCACACAACTCAAGAACCATGAGAAGAATTATCCGACGCATGATTTGGAACTTGCAGTTGCTGCTGTGTTTGCTTTGAAAATATGGCGACACTATCTTTACGGGTTCATGTAGATGTGTTTTCGATCACAAGAGCCTCCAGTATTTGTTCAAGCAGAAAGAGTTGAATCTGAGACAGCGGCGGTGGTTAGAATTACTCAAGGACTATGATATGGACATATTGTACCATCCAGGGAAAGCAAACGTGGTAGCTGACGCTCTTAGTCGGAAATCCATGGGTAGTTTGGCTCATTTAGGTGTAGATCAGAGACACCCGGCTCGAGAGGTTTACCAATTACCAATTGAGGTTCAGATCTCTGCGCACGAAGGGGGATATTTTGGTGCATAATGGAGCAGAATCATCATTGGTTGCGGAAATCAAGGAAAAACAGTTCATGGATCCAGCATTGGTTCGGGTGAAGGAAGCAGTCATGAATAACAAGACCTCAGCATTTGTACTCAGCAACGATGATGGTGTATTGCGGTGTCAAGACAGGCTATGTGTCCCGGATGTGGACGAGCTTCGGGAAAGAGTGATGACAGAGGCTCATACTTCCAGGTATTCTGTGCACCCTCGTTCAACGAAAATGTATCACGATCTCAAGGAGATTTATTGGTGGAACGGTATGAAAAGGGATGTGGCAGGCTTTGTAGCTAAATGTCCGAACTGTCAACAAGTGAAGGCCGAGCATCAACGGCCCGGTGGATTAACTCAGCTTATAGAAATACCAAGGTGGAAATGGGAGATGATCAATATGGATTTCGTGGTAGGGTTACCTCGCACTCAACGTAAGTTTGACTCAATATGGGTGATAGTGGATCGACTCACCAAATCAGCTCACTTCCTGCCTGTCAAGTCCACTGATACTGCGGAGCAATATGCAAGATTGTACATCAAGGAGATAGTAAGGCTTCATGGCACTCCACTTTCTATCATCTCAGATCGCGGGGCTCAGTTCACCGCTAACTTTTGGAAGAAGTTTCAGCAAGGTTTGGGAACTCAGTGAATCTCAAGATGCTTTCATCCACTGCACCGATGGACGATGTCGAGCGGACCATTCGGACGCTTGAAGATATGTTGCGGGCTTGTGTCTTAGATTTTAAAGGTAATTGGGATGAACACTTGCCACTGATAGAATTTGCTTACAATAACAGCTATCATGCTAGCATTCAAATGGCCCCGTTTGAGGCATTGTACGGGAGAAGATGTAGATCTCCAATCAGGTGGTTTGAGGTAGGTGAAGCGGAATTGCTAGGGCAAGATATGGTGTACGAAGCTATGGAAAAGGTCAAGGTTATTCAGGAGAGAATGAAAACAGCACATAGTCGTCAAAAGTCCTATGCAGACGTTCGTCGAAGGGATTTGGAGTTTCAAGTCGATGATCGGGTGTTCTTGAGGGTATCTCCTATGAAGGGAGTCATGCGATTCGGAAAGAAAGGGAAATTGAGTCCTAGGTATGTCGGTCGGTCCATATCGGATCATTCAAAGGATTGGACAAGTTGCTTATAAGCTAGAGTTGCCTCCTGAGATGTCATCAGTGCATCCAGTATTCCATGTGTCCATGTTGAAGAAAGTGATTGGAGATCCATCCACCATCATGCCAGTCGAAGCTATAGAGGTTAATGAAGATTTGTCATATGAAGAAGTTCCAGTTGCCATTCTTGATAGGCAAGTCCGTAAGTTGAGAAATAAGGAAGTTGCCTCTGTTAAAGTATTGTGGCGAAGTCAACAAGTTGAGGAGGCCACATGGGAAGCGGAAAAAGAGATGAAGGAAAAGTACCCCCATTTGTTCGATCAAGCCTAGAAGAAATTAGGTGACCCTCCTACTCCTAGTAACTGTCATCTTGCCTAAGTTGTTTCCCTCTTAGTATTAGTAAGTCTCCTTTATTTGTAATGAGTTAGATGTGTTGTTACCTTGGGTCACTTGAACCGTTCTTGATAAATGAAAGCCTTATAAAGATTTACGTGTTTAATAAACAACTAATAGTAAGTGTAGATTGGTAATGATTTGTTAAGCGTACATGGTGTGTTAAAATGGTTAAATAAGGTAAGAATTCATTGAAGTGACTAGTTTATGTGCAATTGTAACAATGTGATAGAATATGTGCATTCGTTGAGGTAAGAAGGTGTATACCAGTTGTGAATAGTGTTGTATTTGTGTATTGTTGTTTGGTAATGTGTTTCGGGGGCCCTCTGACAGGTGGATATGTCCATAATACAAAGGAAACTCTGGCGAAATTTTTCTAAAATATAAGAGTTAGTCAAAATTTTGATAGCTTGCATATCATGTCTTTCAAAACCAACTCATTTATTTCAAAATCCTCATTCGAGGACGAATGATCTTAAGGGGAGGAGGATGTAAGGCCCCGTAAAATATTTGTGCATAAAACTTAGTAGATGTGGTGTCATGGTCCGAATGATGTGTTAGGAATGCGTAGAATTCTTCGCGGCGAGCTTGCTCGCCGCGGTTCGGACCCTTTGTAGTGATTTAAGTTTCAAAAATGTAGAGAAATAATTTTTCCGAAAAAGTGTCAAATATGCGGTCAAGAATGCGACCGCAGAATCAACATGCGGACCGCATTCTGACCGCAAATCGTTCCAGAGAGTTGCCCAAAATTGTGTCCAATGTGCGGTCGATATGCGATCGCATGTCAATCTGCGGTGCACTTTTGCGGCCGCAGAATCAACATGCGGTCCGCATAGTGACCGCAAATCGTTCCAGAGCCTGCGTAATTTTTGAGCTATTCTGCGGCCACTATGCGGACCGCATGTTGATTCTGCGGTCGCATAGTGACCGCATATTTGACCCCGGCCCAGTTTTTGTAACATTTTGACCTGATCTCTTCTTTAATATAACACACCTCTTCTTCATTTTTATCATATCATCTCACCAAAAATTAGAGAGAGAAGAGAGGGTTTTTAGAGAGAGAAGTTCTTCATCTTCAAAGATTGTTCCAACTACTTAATTCCAAGGGATTCTAGGGCAAGGATTCAACTTCCCCAATATTTTCAAGGTAAAAACCCTAACTATTTTCTTTGATTTTCAGTTTTAATTGGTTAAAGAGAGGTTTGCATATAATAGCTTTTGAAAATAGAATTTTTACACTCATGCATGATTATTAAACTTGATTTCTAGTAAAAAGAAGTGAGTAGAAGTAAGAGTCTTCAAGAACAAGGTTGGCAAGAGTAAGATAGCTTGGGTAAGCATAAAGTAGGAAGTTAATGGAAGAAAACTCATCACCAGGTATGTATGGCTAATTTTGATTCTTGTGAAATCGCCCTTATGTGTAAAATTGTTCGGCATGTGTTGATTTGAGAAATTGTATGTGATTAATTGATGTTGTTGTTGGATATTCAAAGTTGTTGTTGAACTATAAGTGTTGTGGTAAGAAATATGAACCAAAAGGTAAATGAGAGTTGAATTGGGTAAAGAATTTGTGAATAATGATTATGATGGCCTATATGGCACCTTGTGGAAAAGAAATCGAAACACTTGAGAATTGGTTTATTGTGGAAAGAGATGAAACACTTGAATTATGGAAAATTGTTGAATATACATGTGTGAATATTATTGAATGTGGAAACATTGTAACTTGGTTGTGATATTGGCTTGAGAAGTAATTGAGAACATGAAACAATGTGCAAGTTGCTTATTTGAACTTGTTGAAATTGTGGTGTAGTACCTTATCTGCTGTTTGAAATTGTTGTGTTTTCAACTGTAAGGCGGGGTCGTGTCGCGCGCCGCGACGTGGTGAAATAAGGTGTGGGTTGGGGTGATAAGGGTGGCCGAGGTAATAAGGGTGGTCAGGGGCAATAAGGATGGAAAGCGATCGAAATCGCTATTGAAAATTGATACATAAATCAATAACGTGAAATTGTGAAAGGAGACAGCAGGAGAGTTTGCAACCTGTGGGGCACTGATTGCCCCTTTGTTTGACTACTTGTGCTTTATGTGATTGATTGGTAATTGTTAAATTGGTTGATCGTAGGAAGTGCTTTGAGTTGAGAATTATTTGAAATGAGGAAAATGTGGAAACATGGTTGGCTGGCTTAATTAATTGTTGATGTAATTTAATGGCTTGAGTTTACTTGGGACAAAGTTTGTCCATACATACCAATACAATTTAAGTGTACTGACGTCCCTTTTGCCGGGGGCGCTACATTCGTGTCATGATTGTAGGTGGATCAGTAGCAGGCACTTCAGCTCATCGGCAGTAGTATCCTTCTCCTTCCACTGCCCGTTTTGGTGAGCCCCTTTCTTCCTCGGGGCCTTGTGTGGTTCTTGCCACTTCGGTTTGGATTTCATTTTGGTTTTGAAAGGTATAGCCGGAGCCTTGTTACCGGCAAGTATTGTATTTCCCTTTTGTATCCTAGAGGCTCTGTAGACATGTAAACCGTGGGACTCCAGTCTTATATATATAAGGTGTTATGTCGGGCGTTGTAAAAATTGAAATCTTGTTAATGAATCACTCGTATCATTTTATTTGTTTAATGTGAAATCAATTATGATTAGTAATATATTTGGTTAATGAGAAACAATCAACACAGGGGTAACGCGTGGGAATGAAAGGCACCCAGGTCCGCTTGATTGGGGCAACCCGGTCAGGCGCCGGTCATGTCCCTCGATTTGGGGCGTGACAAACTTGGTATCAGAGCTTAAGGTTTTAAAGTGTCCTAGGATGTCTCGGAGCCGTGTCTAGTAGTGCCCTTCTTATAGGTGTGTTGTCGAACACATCATATAAGTAGGGGGCTACACGGGCATTTAGGAATTTACCTACTTTTTTGTTAATCTATATCGTGCGGTAAAGTGCAATGTGGAGATATCTGTGTCTAATTCGTGCCTTGTTCCCAAATTTTCAGAATATGGCACCTAAGAAGAAGGCTAGACTCGGCCTTAGGGCCAATGCCGGCCCAAGTGCAGCCGTTAATCATGTACCCGATGCCGTGGGAGAGAATGACCCACCAGCCCCGAATTTGCTTGGCCCATCTGTTCAAAACCCAATTGTCCCTATTCCAGCCGCGGCAGAGGATGCCACCATTCCTCCTCCCAGTGTTCCTGACTCAGATATAGTTCCCGCTTCGGGCTCTGGTATTTCTAACGAAGAACTTAGGGAGCCATCCATATGTTAACACAGGTAGTGGCCGCCCAGGCCCGGAGATCCCATGACGCCCTCGCATCCTCCAACGGACAGGGAGATTCCTTTGGCTCCGTAGTCCACCAGCTCTGCGATCGTCCCTCCAGCACTTTTCGTGCACCGATCCGGAGGCCGACCCACGGAATTCCTCGACGAGATCATACAAGCACCCCAGAGTAATGAAGGCTACGTATATGTAGGGGTAGAGTTGGCCTCTTACAGACTGACGGGAGCGGCACGTTCATGGTTCGAAACGTGGGAGGATTCCCGTGAGGAAGGGAGCCCTCCGGCCAGATGGGATGAGTTCGTGGATGCATTGATGGACCACTTCTTACCTGCGGAGGCAATGGCAGCCCGTGCCACCGAGTTCGAGGTTCTCAAACAGGGCAGTATGAGTGTTTGGGAGTATCACATGGAGTTCGTAACGTTGTCCAAGTACGCTCCTCATTTAGTGTCGACCATGGATGCCCGGTTCGACGGCTTGTTCAGTGGCCTTAGCCCTTGGTGGCGAACGAGGCCGCCACGAGCAGCTTTGCACTCGCACATGAACTATGGGAGGATTGTAGGGTTTGCTCAGGCCACAGAGGCCAGGAAATTGAAGATTCGTGCAGAAAGAGAAAGTAGCAACAGGGCCCGGTCAATGGGTCGTTCAGGGAGATCACTTCCAGGGAGGGGGTCATCAGGGCCATCCCAGTCATATGCTCAGTCCTCCGCGAGTGCACCGCCATCCGTGCACAGTCATCGCAGGGCAGTTACTCGAGACCTGGTTCAGACAGCAGGAGGTCTCGTCAGTCTGGTCATCCTGGGGTGAGATCCCAGCAGCAGGGGAGACCTACATGCCCCAAGTGTGGGAGATTTCATACAGAAACTTGCTACCTTGACCTTCCAGTGTGCTTCGGGTGCGGGGTGAGAGGTCATATTCAGCGGGACTGCCGTGCACCCCGTCAGGGTATAGGTAGGGGATCTGCTCAGTCATCCGGTTCTTCAGCTGCTACATCATCAGTGCGTACTCCAGCAGCAGCAGGGCGTGGCGCAACTAGGGGTGGAGCTCAGGGTAGGGGTGGACCTAGCCGATTCTATGCATTGAGTGGCCGCCAAAATGCCGAGGCTTCTCCAGATGTTGTTACAGGTATCCTGTCTGTTCAGACTATCGATTGCTATGCCCTTATTGATCCAGGGTCCTCCTTGTCTTATGTTACTCCATTCATTGCTTCAAGTTTTGGGATAGAACCCGAACAGCTTCATGAGCCGTTCTCTGTGTCGACTCCTATTGGTGATTCTATTACAGCCTCACGAGTCTATAGGAATTGTGTTGTTACGGTGGGTGGTCGTGATACCACAGCCGATCTTATTGAGCTTGGGATGGTAGATTTTGATGTAATTATGGGGATGGATTGGCTCTATTCGTGCTTTGCCAAACTTGACTGTCGAACGAGAGTTACGAGGCTCGAGTTCCCTAACGAGCCAGTTATTGAATGGAGAGGAAATGGTGTAGTGCCAAGGGGTAGGTTTATTTCCTACCTTAAGGCTTCGAAGATGATTAAGAAGGGGTGTATCTATCATTTGGTTCGGGTGACGGACACCACCTCAGATGTGCCTACCCTCGAGTCCGTGCCAATTGTGAATGAATTTCCTGAAGTGTTTCCGGATGAGCTTCAAGGCATTCCGCCATATAGGGAGATTGATTTTGGGATCGATGTATTGCCAGATACTCAGCCAATATCCATTCCACCATACAGAATGGCGCCAGCAGAGTTAAGGGAGTTAAAGGAGCAGCTGAGGGATTTATTAGAGAAAGGGTTCATACGACCGAGTGTGTCGCCGTGGGGTGCTCCGGTTCTCTTTGTCCGAAAGAAGGATGGGTCACTTCGAATGTGTATTGATTATCGGCAGCTCAACAAAGTCACCATCAAGAATAAATATCCTTTGCCTCGAGTGGATGATCTGTTTGACCAATTGCAAGGAGCGAAGTTCTTCTCAAAGATTGATTTACTGTCCGGGTACCACCAGTTAAAAATCAGGGAGCAGGATATTCCAAAGACTGCCTTCAGAACTCGTTATGGTCACTTCGAGTTTTTGGTCATGTCTTTTGGGCTAACCAACGCCCCAGCAACTTTCATGGACCTTATGAATCGGATTTTCAAGCCATTCCTAGATTCCTTTGTGATTGTATTCATTGACGATATTCTCATCTACTCTCGGAGCAGGGAAGATCATGCCGTTCACCTCAGAGCAGCATTGCAGACCCTTCTTCAAGCATCAATTGTATGCCAAGTTCTCAAAATGTGAGTTTTGGTTGGAGTCCGTAGCTTTTCTAGGGCATGTTATTTCCAGTGAGGGAATTATGGTGGATCCTCAGAAGATTGCGACAGTGAAAGATTGGCCTAGACCCACGACCCCGACAGAGATTCGCAGCTTTTTGGGTCTGGCACGGTACTATCGGAGGTTTGTAGAGGGATTCTCAACCCTCGCCTCCCCATTGACTAAATTGACGCAGAAAGCAGTTAAGTTCCAGTGGTCCGAAGCATGTGAGAAAAGTTTCCAAGAACTAAAGTCAAGATTGACCTCGGCACCAGTATTGGCCTTGCCAAAAGGCACAGAGGGATTTGTAGTCTATTGTGATGCCTCCACAGTCGGTTTGGGATGTGTATTGATGCAGCACGGAAAGGTTATAGCTTATGCTTCCAGACAACTCAAGAACCATGAGAAGAATTATCCGACGCATGATTTGGAACTTGCAGCTGTTGTGTTTGCCTTGAAAATATGGCGACACTATCTTTATGGAGTTCATGTAGATGTGTTTTCGGACCACAAGAGCCTCCAGTATTTGTTCAAGCAGAATGAGCTGAATCTGAGACAGCGGCGGTGGTTAGAATTACTCAAGGACTATGATATGGACATATTGTACCATCCAGGGAAGGCAAATGTGGTAGCTGACGCTCTTAGTCGGAAATCCATGGGTAGTTTGGCTCATTTGGGTGTAGATCGGAGACACCTGGCTCGAGAGGTTTACCAATTAGCCAGTTTGGGGGTTCGTATCTCGGCGTCAGATGAGGGGGATATCTTGGTGCATAATGGAGCAGAGTCATCGTTGGTCGCGGAAATCAAGGAAAAACAGTTCATGGATCCAACATTGGTTCGGGTGAAGGAAGCAGTCATGAATGACAAGACCTCAGCATTTGTACTCAGCAGCGAAGATGGTGTATTGCGGTGTCAAGATAGGCTATGTGTTCCGGATGTGGACGAGCTTCGGGAAAGAGTGATGGCAGAGGCTCATACTTCCAGGTATTCTGTGCACCCTGGTTCAACGAAGATGTATCACGATCTCAAGGAGATTTATTGGTGGAACGGTATGAAAAGGGATATAGAAAACTTTGTAGCTAAATGTCCGAACTGTCAACAAGTGAAGGCCGAGCATCAACGACCCGGTGGATTAACTCAGCTTATAGAAATACCAAGGTGGAAGTGGGAGATGATCAATATGGATTTCGTGGTAGGGTTACCTCGCACTCAGCGTAAGTTCGATTCAATATGGGTGATAGTAGATCGACTCACCAAATCAGCTCACTTCCTGCCTGTCAAGTCTACTGATACTGCGGAGCAATATGCAAGATTGTACATCAAAGAGGTAGTAAGGCTTCATGGCACTCCACTTTCTATCATCTCGGATCGCGGGGCTCAGTTCACCGCTAACTTTTGGAAGAAGTTTCAGCAAGGTTTGGGAACTCAGGTGAATCTCAGCACAGCTTTCCATCCACAGACCGATGGTCAGGCCGAGCGGACCATTCAGACGCTTGAAGATATGTTGCGGGCTTGTGTCTTAGATTTTAAAGGTAACTGGGATGAACACTTGCCACTGATAGAATTTGCTTATAATAACAGCTATCATGCTAGCATTCAAATGGCCCCGTTTGAGGCATTGTACGGGAGAAGATGTAGATCGCCAATCGGGTGGTTTGAGGTAGGTGAAGCGGAATTGCTAGGGCCAGATATGGTGTACGAAGCTATGGAAAAGGTCAAAGTTATTCAGGAGAGAATGAAAACAGCACAGAGTCGTCAAAAGTCCTATGCAGACGTTCGTCGAAGGGATTTGGAGTTTCAAGTCGATGATTGGGTGTTCTTGAGGGTATCTCCTATGAAGGGAGTCATGCGATTCGGAAAGAAAGGGAAATTGAGTCCTAGGTATGTCGGGCCATATCGGATCGTTCAAAGGATTGGTCAAGTTGCTTATAGGCTAGAGTTGCCTCCCGAGATGTCATCAGTGCATCCGGTATTCCATGTGTCCATGTTGAAGAAAGTGATTGGAGATCCATCCACCATCATGCCAGCCGAAGCTATAGAGGTTAATGAAGATTTGTCATATGAAGAAGTTCCAGTTGCCATTCTTGATAGGCAAGTCCGTAAGTTGAGAAATAAGGAAGTTGCCTCTGTTAAAGTATTGTGGCGAAGTCAACAAGTTGAGGAGGCCACACGGGAAGCAGAAAAAGAGATGAAAGAAAAGTACCCCCATTTGTTTGATCAAGCCTAGAAGAAATTAGGTGACCCTTCTACTCCTAGTAACTGTCATCTGGCCTAAGTTGTTTCCCTCTTAGTATTAGTAAAGTCTCCTTTATTTGTAATGAGTTAAATGTGTTGTTACCTTGGGTCACTTGAACCGTTCTTGATAAATGAAAGCCTTATAAAGATTTACGTGTTTAATAAACAACTAATAGTAAGTGTAGATTGGTAATGGTTTGTTAAGCGTACATGGTGTGTTAAAATGTTTAAATAAGGTGAAAATTCATTGAAGTGACTAGTTATGTGCAATTGTAACAATGTGATAGAATATGTGTATTCGTTGAGGTAAGAAGGTGTATACCAATTGTGAATAGTGTTGTTGTTGTATATTGTTGTTTGGTGATGTGTTTCGGGGGCCCTCTGACAGGTGGATATGTCCATAATACAAAGGAAACTCCGGCGAAATTTTTCTAAAATATAAGAGTTAGTCAAAATTTTGATGGTTGCATATCATGTCTTTCAAAACCAACTCATTTATTTCAAAATCCTCATTCGAGGACGAATGATCTTAAGGGGGGAGGATGTAAGGCCCCGTGAAATTTTTGTGCATAAAACCTAGTAGATGTGGTGTCATGGTCCGAATGATGTGTTAGGAATGCGTAGAATTCTTCGCGGCGAGCTTGCGAGCCGCGGTTCGGACCCTTGGTAGTGATTTAAGTTTCAAAATGTAGAATAAAATTTTTTTTCCAGAAAAATGTCAATATGCGGTGCACTTTTGCGACCGCAGAACCAACATGCGGTCCGCATAGTGACCGCAGATCGTTCCAGAGAGTTGCCCAAAATTGTGTCCAATGTGCGGTCGATATGCGATCGCATGTCAATCTGCGGTGCACTTTTGCGACCGCAGAATCGACATGCGGTCCGCATAGTGACCGCAAATCGTTCCAGAGCCTGCGTAATTTTTGAGCCATTCTGCGGCCACTATGCGGACCGCATGTTGATTCTGCGGTCGCATAGTGACCGCATATTTGACCCCGGCCCAGTTTTTGTAACATTTTGACCCGATCTCTTCTTTAATATAACACACCTCTTCTTCATTTTTATCATATCATCTCACCAAAAATTAGAGAGAGAAGAGAGGGTTTTTAGAGAGAGAAGTTCTTCATCTTCAAAGATTGTTCCAACTACTTAATTCCAAGGGGTTCTAGGGCAAGGATTCAACTTCCCCAATATTTTCAAGGTAAAAACCCTAACTATTTTCTTTGATTTTCAGTTTTAATTTGGTAAAGAGAGGTTTGCATATAATAGCTTTTGAAAATAGAATTTTTACACTCATGCATGATTATTGAACTTGATTTCTAGTAAAAAGAAGTGGGTAGAAGTAAGAGTCTTCAAGAACAAGGTTGGCAAGAATAGGATATCTTGGGTAAGCATAAAGTAGAAAGTTAACGGAAGAAAACTCATCACCAGGTATGTATGGCTAATTTTGATTCTTGTGAAATCGCCCTTATGTGTAAAATTGTTCGGCATGTGTTGATTTGAGAAATTGTATGTGATTAATTGATGTTGTTGTTGGATATTCAAAGTTGTTGTTGAACTATGAGTGTTATGGTAAGAAATATGAACCGAAAGGTAAATGAGAGTTGAATTGGGTAAAGAATTTGTGAATAATGATTATGATGGCCTATATGGCACCTTGTGGAAAAGAAATCGAAACACTTGAGAATTGGTTTATTGTGGAAAGAGATGAAACACTTGAATTATGGAAAATTGTTGAATATACATGTGTGAATATTATTGAATGTGGAAACATTGTAACTTGGTTGTGATATTGGCTTGAGAAGTAATTGAGAACATGAAACAACGTGCAAGTTGCTTATTTGAACTTGTTGAAATTGTGTGTAGTACCTTATCTGCTGTTTGAAATTGTTGTGTTTTCAACTGTAAGGCGGGGTCGTGTCGCGCGCCGCAACGTGGTGAAATAAGGTGTGGGTTGGGGTGATAAGGGTGGCCGAGGTAATAAGGGTGGTCAGGGGCAATTAGGATGGAAAGCGATCGAAATCGCTATTGAAAATTGATACATAAATCAATAATGTGAAATTGTGAAAGGAGACAGCAGGAGAGTTTGCAACCTGGTGGGGCACTGATTGCCCCTTTGTTTGACTACTTGTGCATTATGTGATTGATTGGTAATTGTTAAATTGGTTGATCGTAGGAAGTGCTTTGAGTTGAGAATTATTTGAAATGAGGAAAATGTGGACACATGGTTGGTTGGCTTAATTAATTGTTGATGTAATTTAATGGCTTGAGTTTACTTGGGACAAAGTTTGTCCATACATACCAGTACAATTTAAGTGTACTGACGTCCCTTTTGCCGGGGGCGCTACATTCGTGTCATGATTGTAGGTGGATCAGCAGCAGGCACTTCAGCTCGTCGGCAGTAGTATTCTTCTCCTTCCACTGCCCGTCTTGGTGAGCCCCTTTCTTCCTCGGGGCCTTGTGTGGTTCTTGCCACTTCGGTTTGGATTTCATTTTGGTTTTGAAAGGTATAGCCGGAGCCTTGTTACCGGCAAGTATTGTATTTCCCTTTTGTATCCTAGAGGCTCTGTAGACATGTAAACTGTGGGACTCCAGTCTTATATATATAAGGTGTTATGTCGGGCGTTGTAAAAGTTGAAATCTTGTTAATGAATCATTCGTATCATTTTATTTGTTTAATGTGAAATCAATTATGATTAGTAATTTATTTGGTTAGTGAGAAACAGTCATCACAGGGGTAACGCGTGGGAATGAAAGGCACCCAGGTCCGCTTGACTGGGGCAACCCGGTCAGGCGCCGGTCATGTCCCTCGATTTGGGGCGTGACAATGATGGTGCTATGGTTGACATTTGTAGAATACACATATAGTATCCACATTCATGTTCCATTTACTCAGCTTGTCTGCTGTTAGCATCCTTCCTTGAATGATCAGCCACATAGAAAATATTGCTTTGGGTCTAGCTAAGTTGTTGAACATGACTGCTTTCCACTCTACCCTGTCTAATATTCCCAGTTGTTACAAGTATAGTTGTCTGATGATACTACCTTTGCTCCATTGGTTTCGAATCTGAAGACTTGGGCCTTTGATAGTCAGGATTTTTTGAACCATTCAGCTAGCTTGTTTAGCCTCCTTGATGATCAATATAGGCTGCCCCTTTATATAGTACATATGCACCCATTTGATCCACAAGTCTGTCATTTTTTGAAGTTAGGTCTCATTGTAGTTTGAAAATAGCTGCTTTGTTCCATTGCTTCAGGTTTATAATATATAAGCCACCTGCACTCTTTAGTCTACACACTTTTTCCCAGAAGATCAATGCTTATTTGGTTATTTCATTTGCCTCTGGCCACATAAAACTCCTGCAATCAGCTTCAATAGTTTTGATCACCTTGTTTGGAATCAGGAACATTTAAGACCAATAGGATTGGATACCAAAAAGTACTTCTTTTATAAGTTGGATTCTTCCAGCATATGACAATTTCTTTGCAGTCCAGGAAGAAATTCTTGCTACAATTTTTTCAATAAAGGGTTGCCATTGAATTACCTTCATTTTACTAGTAGTTAGAGGGACTCCTAGGTATTTGAAAGGTAATTCACCTCATATATAGCCCAACTGCTAAAGGATGTCTTCATGTTCTGTGTCTGTTACCCCAACAAAGTAAACTCAGTTTTTACTTAGATTAGCTTGAAGACCTGAGGCTGCAGAAAAAACATCAGAGCATTGTTTCAGCATTACCACAAACTACTTATCCCCCTTAGCAAATAGTAACAAGTCATCAGCAAAACTCAAGTGAGAATTGCCTAATTTCTTGCATTTTGGGTGGACGTTGAATTGCTTCTTATTCTTCAGTTCTGTCAGTAGCCTACTTAGGTATTCCGTTGCTATAACAAATAGGAAGGGTGACATTGGATCACCTTGTCTGAGTCCTTTTGCTGCATGAAAATGCTCAGCCAACTCTCCATTGATCAAGATAGAGTAACCCACACTTTGGATACAAGCTGCCACCCATTGTGTAAACCTGTGAGGGAATCCTAATACTTCCATAACCTATAGGACATAACTCCATTCCATACTGTCATAGGCTTTTTGTTGGTCCACTTTAATCATACATCTCGGTGATATGTGCTTTCTTGAGTAGGCTCTAATAAGCTCATGGGCTGATATAGTATTGTCTACATCTTTCCTTCCAGGTATAAAGCTAGCTTGTGCCTCATCAATTAGGTAGTTCATAACTTTTTGCATCCTGGATGCTAAGATCTTAGCAATAATTTTATACAGAACTGAGCAACAAGTTATAAGCCTATAATATTTGTAGCGGGATTAGATATCTTGGGTAATAGAGTGACATTTATGTAGTTAATGACCCTAGGCATTTTTCCTGTTTCAAAGAACTCCATGACAGCTTCATAGACATTCGCTTTCATTATATCCCATGCTTTCTTAAAAGTACTGCATTGTACCCATCAATCCTAGGAGCTTCACCATTTCCAATAGCTTGAATACAATCATCAACTTCCTGTCTGGTTATAGCTTTGATCAGATCCATAGACTGTTGTTGAGTTAGTTGAGGTCCCTTCTTCATTGTTTGCATATTCACAGCAGGTAGTTGAGTAGTAGTCTTTCCCATAAGTAATTTATAAAATTCTACAATCTCTCTCTTAATACTCTTTGGTTTTATCAGTATATTACCATTCAAAGTTGCTAAGGCTGTAATATTTTTCTTACATGCTCTTTCTTTCATCACTACAAAGAAGTATTTATTGTTTCCATCTTCTGTTCTGATTCGTTGAGCTCTTGATTTTTGCTGGAAAATTTTTTCTTCAATGATTGACCACTTCTCTATTTTTTTTCTAGTTGCCTTTTCCATCATCCTTAGTTGGTCAGTGTAGCCTTTCTTCATCTCTTGTTGACATTCAATTATCTCCCTTTTTGCTTGTTCAATTTTCATTGCTGCATCTCTGAAATTTCTATTGTTTAGATTCTTGAAATCTACTTTCATTTCTTTCATTTTATTCCAGATGGTTACTAATTTGCAATGATGATGTCTTCATTGCCACCCTTTAGTAACTATGCTTTGGAATGCCTCATGATCAGCCCAAAGATTTAAGAACCTAAATGGGATTTTTACAGAATTCCTTCTTTCAAATTTTAGAGACAAAGGAGAGTGATCTGAAATGAATAGATCTCCAACTTCAACTGTTATATGTCCAAACTTCGCACATCCATTCACCATTTCCTAATGCTATATCAATTCTACTTATTACTCTATCCACTCCCATTTGACCACTGGACCAGTTGAAGTAGTCTCCCCTCCAGGGGATATCAGTAGTCATGGTATCTGAGCAGAAGTCTGCAAAGTCCTATATATCAGCCAATGTTACTTCCTACCTTGATACTATGTCTTGAGTAGTCTTGATTGCATTAAAGTCTACCCATATAAGCAAGGGTTGATTGATAGATTGAGCCAATAACTTTAGCTTTTGCCACATTCCTTTCCTCATGTCTGCACTTCTATATCCATATGTCACAGTCATAGCACAACACACATTAGTGCTAGTAACGTTACAATGAATAAACTGAGCATCTTTAACCACTGCACCCACCTGCCAAATGCTTGTGTCAAACATAATCCATATTCTACCATTAGTTGTTTGGTCATACTTGTGCACAAGTTCCCAGTTATGTGCTATTTTAGGGGCAATTACAGAAGCTTTATGATGTTTAACTCTAGTCTCTACAAATTCAGGTTTTGTTATATGTTTGTCTTTGATGTATTTAGCTAACTCTTTCTGTTTATGTCTTTGGTTTTACCTTTTACATTCCACATAAGCATTGTTATTTAAAATGTTCATTTGTAACACCACTATCTGGTGGTTGCCTATCCTCTTGTCCTCCTTCTAGAATCCCAAATGCATTTTGTTTGGCAATAGAAAAATTCATACCAATCTGTGCATTGCTAGAACTATTAACACTTTCATTTTGCCCATTTGAGTTAGTATCTTTCCCATTCTTCTGAGTATGCTCTTGTGCATTTGTCATTGTTGTCCTATTAGTTCTAGGAGATTTGTTGTGCTCCATATTCTGTGCAGGTTCCTTAGCATTAGTCACAGCTTGATCAGTTACTGTCTGTGCTACACTTGTGTTATGTGCCATCTTTTCTTTGCTTCTCCACTCTTTGGTTGGTTGTTGTGCCCTTCCAATCATTTTCTGCATTTGTTTCCTTTTGCATTTCCTCATTTCGTTTGTAAACATGCCCATTTGTTGACAGTCAGGGCAGAACCCTGATTGCCATTCAAACCTCACCATTTGCAGGTGTATCTTCCCTGATGGATCCCTCATTTTGACTTCATTTGGAAATGGTTTAGTTATGTTAACTTCAATCAACATCCTGGAAAAAGATATTCTAGATTGATTAGATGTACATTCATCTACAAATAGGGGAATTACTATTGCACTCCCTAGCCTGCTTAGCGAATCCTTACTCCGGTAGGTCATAGGTAAATTGGAAAAAGAGACCCATAGAGGTATCTCTTTCATAAAAGTTGCATCAAACTCAGCATCTGGAGACCATTTTTTTAGAATGATTGGTCTATTGTTTATCGTGTAAGGCCCCCCAAATAACACTTCCTTCAAATCTTCTTCCTCTATGAACTTTGCTATGTAATATCCCCTGTCATGCTAGAATAGTTCAGTACATGTAGTAGACCAGTTTTGGCTTATGTACCTCTTCATGTGTTTATACCCATGAATTTCCCCAATAACAAGAACAATCAGAGAATGTTTCCAATTATCGGCTTCCTTTGTTGTCTCCTTAGGATCTAATTGAATAACTACACTTCCATGTACAATCTTCGGTAGGATACAAGACAAAGCAAGACCATTAGAAACCATTCGATTCCTCGCAAACAAATGTGCCCATACCGGAGCTTCTATATACTTGTTTGGTTCTGATCTCTGAGAATTTTCATTTTCATGTACAATTGTTTGAACTTTTTCTATGATCGTTACAATTGAAGATGAAGGCATGCAATCATTCAGCATTTTACTCTTCCCATTATCCACCTTTGTTGTTCTATTCTCCTCAATTACTTCTATATTTCTATGATTATTCACAGTAGAATTATTACCATTCACTTTGCTATTGATGCTTCTGCCGGTGTTATTAATTGCGATTTCTGAGAAATTACTGAGGTTGATGGAGATGAATTCGACGATAGGGAGCTTCCTAGAGCTAGAATTTGTGTTTTCCTTAGTCTTCCTGGTCCGTTCCCCTTGCCTCTTGCCATTGATGGCCGTTTTCCCCGCCAAATGTAGCCACCGCTTGGTAGAGATCATCAATGGAGAAAGAAGGCGGTTATAACCTTGCGGAAGTTAATTAATTTAGTAGTATTGCCCAAATTCGAGTGTAATAAATCAAAATGTCAAATATGTGTTGAATCAAAGTTTGTAAAACATCCTCACATGTCTGTTGAAAGGAATTCAAATCTTTTAGACTTAATTCATACTGACATTGCGATATGCAGTCGATAACATCTCGAGGTGAAAAAATGTATTTTATTACTTTTATTGACGATTGCACTATATATTATTATGTTTATTTACTTAATAGTAAGGATGAAGAAATTGTTGCATTTAAGCAATACAAGACTGAAGTAGAAAATCAATTGAACAAAAAGATCAAAATGGTTAGAAGTGATCGAGGTGGAGATTATGAATCTCTATTTGCAGAGATATGTTCGAAATATGAAATTATCTATCAAACTACCTCACCTTACATACCCCAATCCAACGGAATTGCGGAAAGGAAAAATCGGACATTAAAAGAAATGATGAATTCTTTATTAATAAGTTTCGGATTACCGCAAAATTTGTCGGGGGAAGCTATCCTTACAGCTAACCGAATACTCAACAGAGTACCCCATAGCAAAACGCAATCTATTCCATATGAAAAATGGAAAGGAAGAAAACCCAAATTGAAATATTTCAAAGTGTGGGGGTGTCTAGCAAAGGTACAGGTTCCTTTACCTAAAATGGTTAAAATTGGACCAAAAATAGCAGATTGCATTTTTATTGGATATGCTACAAACAGTAAAGCATGTCGACTTTTGATTCATAAACCTGATAATTCCGAGATTCATGTTAATACGGTAATGAAATCAGATAAAGCTAAATTCTTTGAAAGTATCTATCCGTATAAAACTGAAAGTGAGTCGTTAAGTGAAAAACCTAAAACGACCTTAGGAAGAACCAAGGAAAATACTCCAAGTATAGAAGATCCAAGGCGTAGAAAACGTCAAAGAACATCTACGTCTTTTAGACCAGATTTTGTGACATTCTTGCTTGAAAATGAGCCTCAAACTTTTAAAGCAGCTATGTCGTCTTCTGATTCAGCATTTTGGAAAGAGGGAGTCAATAGTGAGATTCAATCAACTTTGGATAATCATACATGGGAATTGGTTGATCTTCCTCCCGGAAATAAGCATTTAGGTTCGAAATGGATCTTTAAACGGAAAATTAAAGTTGATGGCACTATTGACAAATATAAGGCAATGTTGTCAAATGTTATAGAGAAAAGGAAAGCCTTAATTACCTTGACACTTACTCGCCAGTAATGAGGATAACATCTATTAGGATGTTAGTGGCACTAGCGGTCGTGTATGGTCGTGAAATCCATGAAATGGATGTTAAAACAGCTTTCCAAAATAGAGAATTGGAGAAAGAAATTTACATGGAACAACCTGAGGGTTTTGTAGTTCCCGGTAAAGAAAAGAAAGTGTGCAAACTTGTTAAGTTGCTTTATGGACTTAAACAAGCACTCAAACAATGGCATGCAAAATTTGACCAAACAATATTAGTAAATGGATTTAAAATCAACGAGTGTGATAAATGTGTTTACATTAAAAATACTCCAGGTCATGAAGTCATTGTTTGTTTATATGTTGATGACATGTTGATAATAAGCAAAAGTATGGCAGATATAAATGCTACAAAGCGCATGTTGGCTAGCAAATTAGACATGAAAGACTTAGGAGTTGCTGATATGATCTTAGGAATCAAAATTTGCAAGACTTCATAAGGTCTAGCATTATCACAATCTCACTACATTGAAAAGGTACTTCACAAGTTCAAGTATTTGGATTTCTAAATTTCCAAGACTCCAATTGACGTGAGTTATGTATTTCAAAAGAATGAAGGTGAAAGTGACTCAAAACTGGACTATGAAAGAGTATTGGGAAGTTTGAAGTATATCATGAATTGTACACGACCAGATATAGCATGTGCTATTAGCAAACTGAGTCCGTTTACAAGTAATCCCAATCAAATACATTGAATGGAAATAAAACAAGTTTTGGGATATCTGAAACATACCCAAAATTATGCTTTGCATTATAACAAATATCCTTCCGTGATCGAGTGATATAGTGATGCAAATTGGATCACCCAATCATCTGAAGATAAATCCACGAGTGGATATGTTTTCACAATTGGGGGTGGAGTATTATCTTGGAAATTATCTAAACAAACGTGCAACAAGCGTTCTACAATGAAATCTGAATTCATAACTTTAGATAAGGTCGGTGAGGAAGCTCAATGGCTCCGATATTTCTTGGAAGATATTCTATTTTGGCCCAAACCTTTGGCACTTATATGTATACATTGTGATAGTCAAGCGACAATAGGTAGGGCAGGGAGCGTTATGTATAATGGAAAATCTTGTCATATCTAACGGAGACACAATACCGTTAGACAACTACTCTCTAGTGGTGTTATCACAATTGACTACGTAAAGTCAAGAGATAACATGTCAGATTCACTTACAAAAGGCCAATCTAGAGAGGCAGTTGAAAGATCATCAAAGGGAATATGGTTAAAGGACTAGGATAAGTCATCATGGCTGTAACTCTACCTAGCAGACCAGAGATCCCAAGAGCTAGGTTCAAAAAGATCAAACAAAGTTATGAATGACGGTTCAACATTGTCAACTAACTCAACCCATCCTCGTGATGAAGATAATATTCAAAAATAAGGTAAATCATTAAGGCTTTTTTGATGAGTCAATAAAGCTTAAAGCTTTTTAATAATTTGCTAAGTGTGGCAGGATATGACCAGATAGTGTGTCTTTAGGATTACACGTTTAGGAATTACCTATAGGAGTGTGAAGTGTAAGCAGCTTCAAGGAGAATGAAAGTAAATGCCCATTCTCTAAGCACTCATGAAACCAGGCGGTGTTAATAGCTGAAACGAACACAACAGTGAGAACCATAGATGGTTAATGATTGATTGTTGACTTATGTTGTCGAGGTATATAACAAAGCTCAATGGTTCACAAATATCAAATCTATCGATTGACCGAGTATATCCGATATAAGCTCACTACGGAAAGTTCAAAGGGAAACCTACTTATCCAGATACAATCAATTCTTGTTTGTAAAACACATATACGTCTATGTATTCCTTTAAGTTTATAGCCACTCCCCATTCATGTGGGGTATTATTAGGTTTGTTATTTAATAAATAATAACAAAAGAGGTGTGAATAGAAAATGGTGGGAAAAGAAATGGTGGGATCACCCGCGATCCAGTCAGGTCTAGCCCTTTTTCTTTCCCAGATTAATTTAAATTCAACTTAAATTTCTCGCAAAAAATGTTTCAATAGCCATGACTATTCTGAAAGGTTGCAAATCATTTCAGAGGGTCACACTTGTTCCAACAACCATGATCGTTAAAGGTTGCAAACCTCTTCAGAGGGTCACACCTGTTCCAATAGTCATGACTATTCTGAAAGGTTGCAAACCTCTTCAAAAACATCACCAAGTTGGCTATAAATAAACCTTCAAATCTAGAATATTTACTTACAATTTTTTTTATTATCTTCTTCTTCTTTTTCTGCACTAAAATTGCAGTGTGTTTTGCTGCAATCGAGTGTTCACTGATCCTAGGCATTTTCGTTACCAACACTTCGGTAAGTTAAATAGTTCTATACTGGGAGGATATATTCCATAACCTCGGGTACTTGAGGGGAATAATTTCCTTAAGGACACACTGTGTATTCAGTGGGCTCGATTTGTTCCTTCAACCTTTCAAAAATTATTTTGAAGTTTGAATATTATTTTTCAGAATTATTTCTACTAACTTTCTATTTTATTTACTTACAGCAATACAGATAAATAACAATCAATAACTTTCTGTTTTACTGATTCTGTGACTTATTGTCTAGTTATACAACAAAGCTCGACGTTTCAAAGATGTCAAATCTACAGACTGACCGAGTATATCCGATATAAGTTCACTACGGAAAGTTCAAAGACAAATATATTTATCCAGATACAATCAATTTTTATTTGTAAAACACACACACGTGTGTGCATTAAATTAAGTTTATAGCCATTTTCCATTCATGTGGGGGATTGTTGGGTTTGTTATTTAATAAATAATAACAAAAGATGTGTGAATAGAAAATGGTGGGAAAAAAATGGAGGGATGACCCGCGATCCGGTCCGGTCTAGCCCGTTTTTCTTTCCCGGATTAATTTAAATTTCCCATAAAATTTTCCAACAACCATGGCTATTCTGAAACAGTGTCACACCTATTCCAACATCCATGACTATTCTGAAAGGTTGCAAACCTATTTAGAGGGTCACACTTGTTCCAATAGCCATGACTATTCTGAAAGGTTGCAATCCTCTTTAGAGGGTCACACCTGTTCCAACAACCATAAATATTTTGAAAGGTTACAAACCACTTCAGAGGGTCACACCTGTTCCAACAGTCATGACTATTCTGAAAGGTTGCAAACCTCTTCAGAAACATCACCTAGTTTGCTATAAAGAAACTTTCAAATCCCAGAATATTTACATACGAAATTTTCTGATTATCTTATTCTTCTTATCAAGTGGTTCGCTGATTATCGGCATTTTTGGTACCAACACTCTGGTGAGTTAAATCGTTCTATCATGAGAGGATATATATTCCATAACCTCGAGTACTTGATGAGAATAATTTCATTAAGGACACACTGTGTATTTAATGGGCTCGAGTTCTATCTTCAATGTTTTAAAAATTATTTTGAAGTTCGAATATTATTTTTCAGAATTGTTTCTACTAACTTTATGTTTTATTTTTCAGAAAGATTTCTGTTTTGTTTACTTACAGTAATACAGATAAATAACAACATATTTGAACGAGGTTGAACTTCAATCTGTCAATTTGGGTGGGCGAATTTTTGCTTTTACTTGGCGATGGCCGACGGCCGTAAAGATGTAAATTTCAGAGATCGAAATTGTAATCCCTTGTAAATTTAGGCGAGGTCAAAATTTCCTTTTATTTGGTAGTGGTTGATAATCGTAAGGTGTTAACTCGAGCGAGGTCGAATTATAACCCATTTGACGATGGCCGGTGGTCTTAAAGATGTTAATCCGAGCAAGGTCGAATTGTAACCTGCTTGACGATGGCAGATGACCATAAAGGTGTTAATCCGAGCAAGGTCGAATTGTAACATGTTTGAAGATGGACAGTGATTGTAAAGGTTTTAATCCGAGCAAGGTCAAATTGTAACCTATTGTATTATTTTTATTGGAGAACATTACTTGTCATCGTATTGTCACGCGTGCGTCATGGCAAGTCCCGGTTTGCTTAATTTTGCTTTTATTGGAGAGTGTTGTGCTCCAGGGTGAGCCCCAATTTACTTAACTTTGCTTTCATTGGAGAATATTGTGCGTTTCATGGGTGAGTCGCAGTTTTCTTAACTTTACTTTCATTGGAGAATACTGTGTGTTTCATGGGCGAGTCTCAGTTTGCTTAATTTTGCTTTCCTTGGAGAATACTGTGCGTTTCATGGGTATTTCGCTGGCGTTCGTCCCTACTTCGCGTACTTATGAGCAGGCTTGTGTTCCTATTATGAAACAACAAGAGAGCCTAATAAGTTAAACCCAAATGAAATTGCTTGTTACCGTGGCCTAGCAAGTCGGTAAAAGGAGGAACAATGCTCTAGAGTAGCTCGCTTCGTCTCGTACTCAAATGATGGTTTCAGATTTAGCAGCCATGTTCCGCCTCATCGTCAATCGCGTTTAGGCTTCTCATGGGTTGGACTTACTTAGCCCGTTGGGACATCGAGATCGAGTCCCATTTCGACCCCGTCCGATATGCGCAAACAATAAGGAAAACATGTCATACTTTGTTCATAAATCATCATTACGTGTGGATGCGAAAATATGGCAGGATATGCCAGTTATTTCAAAGGGTCACACAATAGGTTATCGTTCTTATTTCAAAGGGTCACACAGCAGGTTATCGTTCCTTCCTAAGAGGTAGAAGTACAAGCCGGTATATAAGGTGAATACGTCAAATGGGATTGTGGTCATGCTAAGCGTATAGTGATGGTGATCTTACTTAGACATGCATATGACGTACCAAACCCATCGCTACGGGTGAGGTGTGGGTTTTGCATAGACATTGGTCATACTTTCTATTTCATATAGAGATCTGACCTAGATTGATTTAATTACCTCAGAAGATTATCTACCACTTACGAGTCGGTATTTATACCGAGACAGTGATGCTTGATTGCATGGGAGTGATACTTGGCTGGTTTTAGATCTAAAATAAACTTAAAAATTGGCTAAGAAGTCCCCACAAACGGCGCCAAATTGTTTGACAAAAAAGGGCTAAACTTTTTGTTAAACTAATTAATAAAAAAATAGAGATAAATCTTAGTTAAACATAATTAACCTTAGATATAAGCATATTGAATACGAGAATCAAATGCGACCGAGCTTGTATAATATTTTTAGGATGATTAAAAGACATCAAAAGTAAATGATAAGCTTACATCTTTGATACGTTGTTCTATACTTGTAAGAGCAAATGAGAAAATAAAGGAATTTCGTTAATATCTATGAGATCTATCTTTTCTGATTCAACAAGGACGATTACAAAGTTTTGTAACCGAAATCTAGGCTTTTACTTTATCGTTGGAAGTCTCCTCCGGTTCTTCTGTTCCTTTTTCTCTTTTCTAGGAACCCCTTTTTCTTGCCTTCTTCTTACATATATATATATATATATATATATATATATATATATATATATATATATATATATATACCAATCTTCTCCTTTATCCAACAGTCTTTAACAAACATACTCTTTCTTGACTATACTCTTCCTTACTCGGTCAAGGATTACGACATAAGTTCTGCCGTGTAAGCCTCGATCTCTGCAGTGACCAAGATACTTGTCGTCATTACGCCTCGTGGATACTACTATGGCTTGGTGTACCCCTTACCATTTCTTTTGATAATAACCCAATGTGGCTAGATTTTGAGTCATACACAAATATAATGGAGTAAATAAATTTATTATATTATATAAGATCTTATTTTAATTTTTAAGAATTGATCACAATCACTTATTATTCAAGATTAAGATTCCATAAATTGTGGCGCAAGAAATGATCTACAATAAATTAAAATTATTTCGAACCCAAAGCCACAACCTATATGTTAACTAAAAAAGAAAGAAAGGGGTAGTTAGGGAGTAGGAAAAATTATATAGGGGCATCCTGGTAAATAAAAAGAGAAAGAAATAAACTAACAAGGGACCCACCAACCTACACGTGCCTGTCCAAGCTGTGCACATGCTTCACCCCGCACCCACTCCCCACGCCCTAAATTAATTACTTAATTAATACTAATAACTAATAAATCTGGCGGAGTAAAAATTCAAAAAAATTTAAAACCCCTGAATAAATCTTAGTCCTCTCTCTCCTCTTCACACACTCACACAGTAACGTTCCTAATTCCTCATTTTCCTCTCTTTTCTCTCTCTCTCTATCTATCTATCTATCGTAGCTCCCAAGTCCCAACAAACACTCACTGCAAGCAAAAAAGCAGAGAGTAGATTCAAAGGAAACACAAACCCTCCCTTTAAAAAAATACAAATATTTTCTCCAACTTTTCCTTCTTAGATCTCTTAATTTATTGCTTTCCACAGAACCCAAGCTGAGGTAAAGAGTCTTGAGCTAAAACGAAGAAGAAGAAGAAGAATCTGTTTGTGGGTTGTGTTTTTTGGAGCAATTTGGTGGGTTGGTCCAAGAATGGAAAAAAACACTCCAGTTAGAAAGTCACACACTTCCACTGCAGATCTGCTTACTTGGTCGGAGAATCCGCCGGAAAATTCTCCGGCTATTGGTTCTGCTGCTTCCTCTGCCCGTTCACGCCAGGTGAGAGGATAACTTTTCCTAAAAAACATTTTTAAAAATAAAAAGATTCTTTTTTACTATGTGGTTTTAAAAGTTAAGGTTTTTGTTTATGTTTTTATTTTTGCTGGTGAAATGACAGCCGTCAGATGGGATCCAAAAGGTGGTATTTGGAGGTCAAGTGACAGATGAAGAAGTTGAGAGCTTGAACAAGAGGTAAAAAATATTTCAGCTTTTTGTGATTTTTTGTATTTTAATTTACGGAGTATTAGTTTTTGTCTTTTCTGTTTTCTGTATATTTCGATTTTGTTAATTTATCTGAGCGAACGAGAGGGCATTAAATGCTTCCATGGACAGATGTAGTACGGAGGATTTGTTTGATTGTTATTTTGTTTCTTTTATTTTTGGCTCTATTCTTCACGGTTTTCACTGTGCTTTCTTCTCTGTTCTTTTTCCTTTTTCTCCTTTCTGTCATTATTTTGTTCAAAGAGCTCAAATAAAGTAGAATCCATTTAAATGATTTATATAGTCGATCTCGGCTAGTTTGGAATGATCTGCTGTAGTAGTTATTGTATCAATTTGACAATTTCTGGCCAATGCTTTTGTAATTTGTCTGCTAATTTTGTTAAGTTTTGTCCTTAGGATATTACATTTTTATGTCATATACTATTTTTGCGCGGACTCTCCAAAATGTAGCCGCATTTGTGTCGGATCCTTTAAATATGTACTACTTTTGGAGGATCCGACACGTATCTGGCTACATTTTCGGAGAGTCCAACATAGGTCATATATCTAATCTTATTCATGCATTCAGATCTGGACTCAACAGAGTGTGTGTTGCTTAACTAGAAGTGATTTAAACATCTTACCGAGCAATATTTGTCTGGATAGTGCTTTATCAATAATTGACATAACCTAAGTCATACTTGACAGAAAAAGAGATATTGGATTGTGTTAATCATGGTATTTTGTCCCTCGAAAAATATTCATCACCTTAATTATTTGAAATGTCTTTATTGTTCTGTATTTTCCTGGCGTGTCAATGTCTTTGATATCTATGAGTATATGATTATTGGAATGATGTACCTTTCTCGTTTATTTTTGCTACTTTAAGTTGTGTTGGATAAGCTGAAACTGTTAAGTTTGGCACTGTCGCAGGAAGCCTTGTTCGGGTTATAAACTAAAGGAGATGACAGGTAGTGGTATTTTTGTAGCTGATGGAGAAAATGGCAATTTAGAATCTGACAGTGCTAGTGCCATCCCTAATAGAAGAATGTATCAGGTACATATCCTACTTTATATTATCTATGTATTTAATCAATTTGTGATATATGGTCTTCCTATCCTTATGTACATACATAATTATCTATGGACTTCGTATCCTATCTATATATAACCTTACGAATTGACTTCTTAAACCTTCTTTTTGTCCACAGCAAGCTGTAGCCGGTATTAGTCAAATTTCATTTGGTGAAGAAGATAATGTGTCCCCAAAGAAGCCGGTCACTATACCTGAAGTGGCAAAGCAGAGGGAACTAAGTGGAACTCTAGAAAGCGAGGCTGAGATGAAGTTGAAGAAACAACTTTCTGATGCAAAGACCAAGGAGCTTGTTGGCCATGACATCTTTGCTCCTCCACCTGAAATTCAACCTCGTCCATTGGCTGCTCGTGCTTTAGCACTAAGAGAAAGCATTACCATTGGAGAACCTGCAAATAATGTATGTACATCTATCAATATCTCTTTATGTTCAATCTATATACTTGCACATCCCACATTCCGTTCTGCATTGCGTAGGCTCGATGTCTATCCACTTACTTTGTAGAGCAGCAATTGTAGCAGGAGCAGAGGTTGAAACTGGCAAGGAACTGCAAGACTCAGTTCCCCTGTAGTACAACTATCCTTAGTGTTAGTAGACTATCTAAATGATACCACAAGAAACTGTTCGTACCACCTTGTTGTCCCCGTTAGTCTTTAATCCTAAAAATGCAGAGTCTCTGTGCATGTTATCAGGCTTGAGCTGAAAAATCTTGGCTTAGCAAAATATGTTCAGCCTCGTTCTTTTAATCTTTTGTCAGGGTGATATGTCTGCTGATGAACAAGCGGTCAAGACAGCCAAAAAGATTCCTGAGAAGAAACTTGCAGAGCTCACTGGAAACGACATCTTCAAGGGGGATACTCCTCCAGCGTCAGCTGAGAAGCATCTGAGTTCAGCAAAGTTGCGAGAGATGAGTGGAAGTAATATATTCGCGGATGGGAAAGTAGAATCTCGGGACTTCTATGGCGGGGTTCGCAAGCCTCCAGGTGGTGAGAGCAGCATTGCATTGGTGTAACTTGCTAGGTCTAACTCAATTTACATCCTTATTAATTGTGTTTCCCTTTTTATCCATTATTATTTGTAGTTGGGGGTGTTTGGTTCTGATGTGATTTGACCAGTGTTGTGGAATTTGGTATGTCCTAGGTCTTATTTGACATGTCGACCAGAGCTTAAGAACTTTTGGCTAATTGGGTTTTTATGTTCATAAATCTGTGTGTTTCTGGTTCACTTTGTTTTTGTGAAGATGTGTCATCTGAGTTCAATTAATTAATTAATATTTGTGCCCTTTTTTAGACTCTGGTTCATATTTCTAATATGCTTGCCCCAGTTCGTTAGATCACTTTCCTGTTTGGCTTTAAATAAATGTAAATTCTTTTTCTATTGGTTTGGTTAAAAGTTGGTAATTCTTTGGGTGAAATTCAAAAATAGCCAATTTACAAGTGATCATTAAAAAATAGACATAGTTTCAAAAGTAATTGAAATTTAGCCATTTATGTATAGATAAATATGAAAAAAAGAACTATTCAAAATCCGAAAAATATCCCAACATATTATAATGAAGTTCCAGCATAACATATTGGAGTTCCAGTATTAGTATAATACTGGAACTCCAGCACAATATACTAGAATTTTAGTATAATATACCTGTTCGGTAGAATATGCTGGAAATTTATACACAAGTGTTCCAATCTCCAGTATATTATGGTGCTACTTTACGCATGTTGGAGTTTCAATATAATATGCTGGAAGTTCATACATATTGTGTACCGGTCTTCAGTATATTATGCTGGACTAGTTCCTGTTGCAGCAAAATAATTGTTATTTTTCGATAAATTTGCAAACAGTGGCTATTTTTGAATAACCAATTCGAAAATTGGCTAGCCCGTAATATTGTAACTAATTCTTTGGTGAAGGATGGGCTGATCTTTCTATTTACTAGGAAAAAGATCTGCATTTATCATAGAACTCTTTGAACTGAAAAAAAAAAAAAATTTGGAAAAGAGAGCGAATTAAATAGCGAACAGAATTTGCAGAAAGCGACTCAGTGGAGGCAAAATTCTTTCACTTAAAAGAATATCAAGCAAAATAAATTGTTTCCTTTCTAGTAACATTTTTGGTCTTTGATGTGCACTTTTAATTAACCTAGCAAAATATTCAATTCTATTGGCTATTATGAACCATGGTTTTCACCGAATTATGCTTCTCATTTATGTTGCATTTTTGGGTATATGGTAAAACTTTACTAAGATGTGTTTTGCGTTAAAGAAATAAACGTGAAATTATAAAGGACACTCTCCATGACCACCTTAGAGAAGTTGTTTATAGGAGGGGATTTTAATTGGCATATTGGGACCAATGCTACGGTGGTTTCGGCTTTGAGGCTAGGAAAGGAGGAGGTGCTACTTTGTTGGATTTTGCTAAGGCTTTCGAGTCGGTGATAGCGAACTCTAGTTTTTCTAAGAGGGATAAGTATTTGGTTACATTCCAATTATTTTATGTTATTTGATTCTAAACTAATAATTTGTATACATTTAATAAAAAATTTAACACAAATACATAATTTGAACCAAAGCTATTGGGTTCGGTCGAATCCGTAGCCAATACCATGACTTTGCCTCTGCTGAAGGATGAGGAATGTACTAACTAGGCGGAGTCTCTTTTTGGAACTAATTTATTTTCTCTCTTTATTATCTCATCAAATACTGAGACAAATTAGGAATATTGGCTGAGCGTAGCACTAATCTGGTCAAGCTGTTATGTAATAAGTATAATTTTAAATTTTTACTTCCCTCGTTCCTTTATGAGAAAAATAAATTTTAAAACATGGACTACTAAAGAGAGAAACCTGGGCACATTGCGTTCAAACAAAGAGGAATATGGCTTTCATTCTTTTATCCCCTTTAGAATCTTCATAGTTTTTAGTATTCCAAAAAATCAGAGCGACAAAATTTAGATTGTTTTCTGTGAAAAGCATTTTTAATATAATAATTATTGAACATTTCCGACGACCAAGTGGTTCACCTAACATACAACTTGACAGCAAGGAAAATATGTGCTATAGGATGTTAGAAACCTCCCGATTAATATTTCGGCACCTAATTAGTATGTAATAATTTTGATTAGGGGTGTGCATTTGATTCGATTTTGATATCGATTTGTACATATGCTTATCGTTATTGTTTCGATTTTTTCGATTTCGATTTCGCTAACAAATAATCGATAAAACGATTCGAATGCACACCCCTAATTTTAACATGGCTAAATCTACAGCTATTTTCAAGGTTGGAAGGATCATAATTTGTGAGGGGAAAGCTAACATGAAATTGCTTCTATACGTTGTCACAACTCGTAGCTGCTATGTAATAATGTTGCGCTGAAATATTCGAATGATATGCGTACAATGATATGATAGTGTCCGTTTTAGATTAAACTCACAATATTTCACCAAAGACTTATATTGCATAATAAAAGTATGCAAGACTTCGCTCGCACATCCCATGTGTAATTTACTTGTACTAATCCACTAGAATATTATGATATCATGTGAGTAAATTTTAAGAAAGAAAAAAGACTCGAATAACCTTGATTTTTTCAGTGTAGTTGTTTGGAAATGATTTTCTGTTCACACCTCCTTGTACCTTGTCGCCTCTCTATCATTGATGAAATCAAATTTGAAATCAACTACGTTCGTGGAGAGTAAAAATGTTAGTTTTTATAAATAGCTGGTTAGATTCATTATTTATTTTTCTAATTATATATATAAATTTTATACACTTATATATATGTGTTGGTGAAAATACAATTACAATTGAAAAAATAAAAAGAATAAAACAAAATATGTTCAGGCTGAAGTGTGGATATCTCGTTCTCTTTGAGGAGTTTCAAGTCCACTGCAGTAAATTTCTACTGGTCTAGCTGTAATTCTCTTGACGTATCTCCCCCAAAATACAACAACATGATCATGTCGTATGGCTCGAATAAACTATGGAAAAATTGTTGAGTCCAAAGCTCCACCAAGATGAACACCTTCCTTCAACAAAAGTAAAAAAACTTTCTTCTTTTTTTACAATTTTAACCTCACTTTATAGAAATACTCTACAATTAATATTTCATCCCAAAATATGGAAGAAAGACTCCTATTTATAGGTGTAAGAATTCTTCCTTGAATTAAATTGGAAGAAAGTGGGGTAATAAGTTATGATATCATGGAGAACATGAGATAATTAGAGGTAGAACATGGAAGAAGAGTTACAAAAGAGTTATGTCCATTTTCTGCTTCATTAAGTAGTAGGAGTAATAGGAGTTATGACCATTTTCTACATCATGGAGTAGTGGGAGTTATAGAAATTTATTTTAATAATAAAATACAATTACACTAACATTCTCCCATAATATTAAAATGTATTAAAGAGGTTTACTAGTTGAGGGAGACTAACATGCATAACGAAGGTGTGCTCTGCATTGAACCTCCACTTAGCAAAATAACGATCTTTACTCGAGAGTTAGTAGTGGTCTCAAACATGAACTATGACTGCTTTAGGGGAATAAAGTATCACCGCTTACACGTAATAATGAAGGTGTTGATATGAGCTTTATTAGCCAGCACATTACGACATTATGCTATCTCAATTTTCATGAGTGTTTTGAAAGCAAGCCCAATTCTCATAGGAAACGGCCTACTTCCACACTCATAGGTGAAATCTATCAAGGGTACTCCTGTAACTCTAACACCCTACTCATACGAGCTACAAATTTTCATTAATAGTTAACAAAACTCAACATTGAAAACCATTACAGGATAAATGCACTCACACCATAGGGATGTAATAATAATAAAAGTAGTGTATTTTAAACCAAGCCATTATATAATTCGTTCTTCCCATTAAACTTGGTTATAGGATCTCTAGTCCCCAGGTTGAGTTTCCTCAAATATGACTTATGAGCTTATGAGCTTCAATCCCATCCCTCTCGATGTGCTCCCGACCCTTCTCTTGCTAAGGCCTTAGTTAGTGGATCTGCATGATTATCACAAGATTTAATATAATCAACATTAATGGTACCGCTTGTCAAATATGATCTCATAATACTATATGTTCTCCTTATATGTCGGGATTTATCGTTGTTATAACGGTTTTGTAATCTACCAATTGCAGCGATGCTATCACAATGAATTAAAATAGGAGAAATTAATTTTTCAAAATAAGGAATTTAAAACAATAAATCCTCAACCAATTCGCTTCCTCACTGGCTGAAGTGAAAGCAATTAGCCCAGCCTTCATAGTAGAGTTAGCAATTATTGTTTGCTTTTTCGATTTTCAATAAATAGTACCACTTTCCAAAGTAAAATTATAATTTGTAGTAGAACAGAAATTACCTGATAAAGTGTTCCAATCTGCATCAGAAAAGCCTTCGAGTACAATAAGATATTTTTTTATAAAATAAGCTATAGATTTTTGTACCAAGTACATACCTCATAACTCTTGTTATGGCATGCTAATGTTCTTTACCTGGCTTGCTTGTAAGCCTGCTAAGTACTCCTACCGTGTATGCAATATCATGCCAAGTACAATCAATAACATATCACAAACTTCCAATTAAGCAAGCATATTTCTTTTGATTTATCACATTATTGCCACTTTGTACAGGAAATAAGTGAACACTTGAATCAAAGGGGGTTACAACATGCTTGCAAACAATTAAATTATTTTTCACAATTTTTGCAATATAATGTGACCGGTCAAGGAAAATTTCTTCAAATGTTCTAGTAATCTTCATTTCAAGAATGAAATTTTCCTCTCCCAAATATTTCATGTCAAAATGGCTACTATGCATGATTTTTGTTTCCCCAATAACATTCATGTTAGAGCCAAATATTAACAAATTTTCAACGTAGAGGCAAACAATTACATGTGAATTATTCCAAGACTTGTGATAGATGCACTGATCACATTCATTCGATTTAAAACCATTTTCTATCATGTAGGAATCAAACTTTTCATGACATTCCTTAGGTTCCTGTTTCAAGCCATATAGGAATTTAGTAAGTTTACACACTTTACTTTCTTGGCCAGCTTCTATAAAAACTCAGGATGATCTGTATAAATTTCTTCATTTAGGTCCCCATTTAAAAAAGTAGTTTTTACATCTATTTGATGAACAAGCAAATCATATATTGCAGCAATAACAATTAAAAGTCTAATAGATGTAATTCTAGTTAGCGGAAAAAAAGTATCAAAAACTTTTGGAACTTCTAGTTGCTTAAAACCTTTAGCAACTAACCTAGATTTATACTTATCAACCGATCCATTCGGTTTTACGAGATGATCCCGGCGTGGGAGGATCACGTTGACGTTCACAGGCCGGGGTATTGTGCCTTTTACGAGTATCCCTTCTTGATAGGCTACGGTCTTTCCCTTTTTCCTTTTGCAGAGGAATTTTATAGATTCCTCCATATCTACCCGGCTTAGCTCACACCGTACACGCTTAAAGTGCTTCTGCTACTGACTAAATATGCAGTGTTGGCCGGATATGACATTTTTGTTCATCATCTCTTGCACTTATTTACAGCCCGTTTCCTTAGAGGGACTATGCTGCACTTAAGGATTCGTGGTACAAAGGGGTTGGTGGTTGGAACCGACGACCGGTCAAGCCGTAACTTCTGGCATAAATATTTCCTTGTCATGACCGAACATATGGTCTCCAGCCCTATCGGATTTCCAGAAAGAAGGAAAAAACACGTAAGTGCTATAGTTTATCAAGTTCTATGTTGCATGTTATTATTGCAGTTCTAACTTTTATATTACCACCATGGTCCGTCCGCCCCAGCTCGTTGTCGGTCTAAGGAGCTGGGTCACCGGCCTGCTGCCTCACACGGAGGAAACCCGAACTTGGCCCGCATTCATGCAACGTTACAACCCTTAAGTTTCTTCAGGAAAACTTCTGATTTCGCTTTGTCGGTTAGACAACCTTGCCTAACTATGATTTTGTGGTAATAGGTCGAGGTGCTTCTTGGAAGAACGCGACAGTCCCTGCTTTCGTATGTCCTATTTCAGCCACAGACGCTTGAGATATTCTATGCGAGTCTATTTGAGAGGGTCGTTCTCTTACACCTCATCAAGGATCTACGTCCACGGCTGTGGCTATAGGGGAGCCAACTTTGTTGACAACGGCCCCACAACCTGCAGACGAATCTTCTCATGGTGAGGAATCGCCGGAAAGAAAAAGGAGAAGACTAGAGATGAGAAAAGGGGTGGCTACCAAAGCTGACAACGGTGGAACATCTCAAGCGGGCCCGATGCCTGTGTTATGGAAAAAAAATTAAAAACAAATCAATGAGAAAAGATACGAGAAACTGTGGTATGTCTATTTGCGAAGAAGGAGATCGGGTGGTGGATCTCAAAGAGTAGCCATGGCATAATTTTCTAAAAAATGAAGAAGATGACTCAATTTAAAATTTTAAAAAAATAAAAAAAACTGACATCTCACGCAAAAGTTCAGGCGACTCATTCGTTGGGAAAAACACACACTATCCACGTGGACAAAGTAATGTTATGTATTAGATACACTTTTGAAAGATTGAGTGTATAATGTGATTTTTGTCCACAAAATATATATAATATGGATTTGATTTATAGTTCACGAGGTAACTTATGTATTTTGCCTAATGGTGCACTGTGGGCCAGGCTCAGCCTGGGACTGGACCGGGACCGCGGGCCAAACGGGCCTATTGGGCAGGTCTCAATGGGCCGATCCCAAATGGTACTCCAAGCCCGTGGCGGGCCGGTCTTGTTCATGTAGCCCACGAGCCCGAAACCGCTAAGCCCGGGACAGGCAGGCGGGTCTGGGCCAGTTCAACCGGGCCTCAACGGCTATATTTTAAAAGGAGGACACTAAAATATTTATAAGGCTTTAAATCTTTCAAATGAGGAATTTCGTACACTTGTAGAGGCAAAAGCATCAATTAAAATAAATACTTCAACAATTTATAATACTTATCAACAAGCCTTAGATCATGCTAGGCCAAATATTTCAATCCCTACTTCGTCTAGTTCACAATCGTCTAGTTCACAATCGTCTAAAAGAAATGCGGGCCTAAAATCACTTAGCTCTTGGACGGAGTTCAGGGGTTCTCAAGGTGATAATTTTGATGAGACTTCACATTTAAATGAGCTTCAAGTTTATTTGTCGCGGAGACTTGAAAAGGAGAATCCAGATTGCATCTTTGATCTTTTGGAATGATGGAAGGCAAGAGAAAAATATTTGCCGGTTCTTACTGTGAGCACGTGATTTTTGCCTTACTTGAGAAGTACTCCCAGAAAATTCAAAAAATAAAAATAGTTTGGTGTTGGGTATGATTTTTGTGATTTTGTGTTATTTTATCTTTTGGTGTGCACGTTTATTTATTTAAATTAAAAAAAATACAAAAATATATGCTAGGTTTTGCATTTTTAGTGTTTGATATCGAAGTCATGTGATTTACATTTTTAGGTGATATATAATTGTGTGGGATAATTGTATGCATATATATATATATATATACATGTACATATATATATGTGTAGTAGTGAGATCAAATTGGGCCATAGTTAGTCCAGGAAAACCAGGCCCAAACGAAGCCCAATCCGCCCAGCATCTGTCACTGGGGCATTCGATCTGGACCGTTGGATTTTATCATCCAACGGCCCAGATTAATCCTTTAATTCCAAACATACCCGTCCAGCCTGTGTAACGCTCAATCTGGACCGTTGGATCTTATAATCCAACGGCCCAGATTAATCCTTTAATTTCAACATACACTCAGGTTATGATTTAACCAAACGACGTCGTTTGGTTTAAGTGAGGGGATCCTGATCGTTGATCGTAAATGATCCAACGATCGGGATTCAATCTCATCTCCGGTATATATTCCTCATTCCATACCCCGCCCCTTTTGGACCCCCCCCCCTCCCCGTCCCTCGGAGCTCCAGCCCAGGGTAACGCCGCCCTCCTCCGCCGTATTCCGCCTGATCGGAAATCGCCTCACCGCGGTTCCGGTAGAGGTCAATCGCCACCAAACCAACGCCAAAATCTTCCCCTCACCTCCCCCATTACGAACCCAGCCTCCGCTAACCTCGAATCATGCCGGAGCTCCTCGAATCTTCATTTGAAGATTCGAGTCAAACTCGAACCAATGCCAAATCACCCCAAACTCACCCCAAACCCTCACATGGCCTCCCTCGTACCCCCGCCGGCTTTCGTTTGCCTCGAATCTAACCAGAAATGCAAAAGCCCCAAATCCGAGCCCAAGAACCCTAGTTTTGAAGAAACCCAATTCGAGCCGGGTTAGCCATAATTGAAGTCCAAAGGACTTTAGTCTAGGTGTTCTCAATCGAGAACATCTCGATTAAAGCCCGTTTGGCTTCAATAATTCCGAATTTTGGTTCGAAGTTTGGTCGGTAGTTTTCTTACGAGGTATTCGTTTCTTCTTTGGTCAATTTAGTTCGATTTGGTGAATATGTGTGTTTGTTTTATTCGTTGTTTCAATTCTTATCTATCATGCTTTTAGTTTCTCATAACAGCCGATTTGTTCTCCTCCTTCGAGGCACTTTTATTTGGCCAATTCCTCTCGTTTCTAGTTGTTAAGATGAATCATAAGTTCAATGCGATTAAAGTCGTCAAGGAATTCAGTTCTGTAATATCTGTCCCTTGAATCGCTCGATAAGGCACTCACTTGCAGTATGGCTTACTCGTTTGATTCTAGATAAAAGGGTAATTAGTCAGAAGTTAATTGTTTAATCACATATCCATACTAAGTGGCTAGTGTGAACCTCGCAAGCAGGCATCCCACTCGAACATCGCCACCGCATTGTTTAATGCCGCGAGTCCATACTTTGGACGCAGTAAGCAGTGGGTTTGCAGAGAATTTGACGTGAACCGAGGCAGGGTGAGCAAGGGCGGTAATAGTTAATCAGTGCCAGTGTCTCGAGGGGCTTTGAGCTATAAATATAGCATCAAAAGAGTACCGTGAAGGAGATACGACTTGAGAGACATTTTGAAGAGTACTCGGAGGGATATCGATGATACATGCTGCATCTTAGAGAGCACACTCGAGAGAAACTCGGAGAGAAATATAGGCAAGTAAGAACACCTCATGATACACGTATACAAAGACATACAAAAGAAGGCTATCGCTTTCATTGGCTTCGGCGCTTTCGGTGTTTTCATCTACCAGTGTCGAGTATTTGTCACTGGTTTGTTGCTTCGCTGGTGTTCATTTGTCATCGTTAGTCATTTGTTGTCACGTGTGTTGTTGCTTTTGGTCGATTGATATTGTCATGGCCAGTCAGGCGCAGTCACGCTTGGATTTCGGTGTCATGGTCGCGGCAGTGTTGTGTGGAGGATACTGGCCTCCCGTATCGCCTGGCTTTTTGTTGCCGGTTGTTTCATTATTTCGTTGCGGGTTGGTCTATATTGCTGCCTGGGTTGATTATTGTTGCCTGGTTTTGAGCGTCATGTCATTGCTGGAGTTCATTTGCCATCGCTGGATGTTTTATTGTCAGTTGGTCTGCTTATCGCTACTTGGTCAGAATCGTCTAGTGTGTACGTTGCTGATCGACCAATCGCTTTACCTCCTGTACCGCTTCTGGGAATCTGGCTTGGCTGTCATTGTTCCATTGATTTGGATATTGTTTGTTGTTGCCTGGTTGTTGATTCATCGCTCGGGTTCAAGTTTTAGTCACTAGTTCATTGATAAAGTTCGATTATTATTGCGTTATCGTTTACATCGCTGTCATGCATCGCGTCGTTTCATCGTTGGTCGTCGATTGCCATTAGCTCACTCATCCTCGTTCTTCCGCATTCCATGTACACACCTCTGTTATTAGTAGTTCCTTGGTTCGAAAGAATGTAGTTTGAAGCTTATGCATAAAAGTCTATTGAAACATGTAGTCGCCTAAAGTTCTTATGTTTAAGTACATTCTCGTTATTCTCCAATTAAGCTTATACTGTTAGTTTTGGTTATGGGAAAAGTGTAGCTAGGCCAAAAATACACCGTCGTTAGATAAGCATGTAAACCCGAATTAGTCCGTTGTATCTCTATTCAATCTTCTCCGCTCGCGTGTGTAATCTCCAAACTCGTTAACGCTAGACCTTACGCTAAAGCAAGATTAGCTAGTGAGTCGTTACTCAACTGAATGACGTAATTAGATTAAAAGAGTCGGGTGCATTTCATGTGACCCGACCCCAATTTCGGCAAGAGCAAATAAAGCGTGTCAGGAACCACAGGCGCATTTCATGCGACGTGGTTCGTAGCAAGTTTTAAGTAATTTGGAATCAACTCTTAAGTAAGATACAGTGAGACGTAGTTCGCTTTAGATTTGAATCAAAGGTACGCCTCGCCCAATAGTTACACTAATCACATAGCCGTCATAAATGTACATATAAATACTTAGGTTTCGAGATGCGTCGTTTCTTAACGAATATCACGCCTTTTTCAACAGTGTAAATAAGTAGTCGATCCGAGCGCATATTTTAGTTTTACCTTTTTAAATACGGGTGTGCATTTCATGTGACCCAAATCCAAACCCCGAAATGTTGAATAAGAATATGTTGAGAATCCGGGTGCATTTCATGTGACGTGATTCGAAAGCATATTTTTAGCAACTTTCTCTTTCGTAAATCACAACCAATAATAAAAGCGGTAAAAGGGTATTAACTTGCACTAAGTACATAATTGTAAAAGCAGATAGATAAGCCAAACACGACAGTTGAGCGACCGTGCTAGAACCACGGAATTCGGGAATGCCTAATACCTTCTCCCGGTTAATAGAATTCCTTATCCGGATTTCTGGTTCGCGGACTGTTAAATAGAGTCATTCTTTTCCTCGATTCGAGATTTAACCGGTGACTTGGGACACCATAAAATCTCCCAAGTGGCGACTCTGAAGTAATTAAAATAAATCCCATCTCGATTGTCCTTTAATTGGAAAAAACTCCTTTTATTATACCCTTCACGGGGTGTAATAGCGAAAAAGGAGGTGTGACAGGGTTTAAATCTCAATGCACCATATTGAATAACTGTTGTATTTGGCATATTTTTATTATCTGATTTTTTTTATATATGTTGGCATCAATGTGCAAAATGTTGTTTTTACCGCTTTGATATTGTGTGAACTGTATATAAATTGTGCCGAAACCAATCTTCTCTCCGAGTCTTCTAAATCATGAAGAAGGGTGCATTTCGTGACTTCTTTTCTGCATAGTGTCTAATTCCCATTTTAGAACGAGGTTTGGATGAGTTGCAAAACCGGTAGGCTTCCGTATTCCCGGTCGCCGCCTCCTCCTCAGCCGAGTCAGTCCGCCTGTAAGCCAAGTCTAAATGTATAAACCCAGTTTTAAACCTAGAATAACAAACCTCACGCCGATCCCTAGTAGAAACGCTTATTTGCATCATGTCGCATTTTGGCTTAGTGGACTCAACACGTAGGTCGGGTCCGTCTGGATGCAGCGACCTAAATGAACTGCAGACTATCCCGTCACAGCATCCTCGTTTGTTCGTCGCGATTTATCTCGTATATAGACTCGCACGTCGACCGCCTTTGTAGATTAAAAAAAAAAAAAAAAAAAAAAGAAAGAAAAAAAAAAAATGCGTTTTGTTCTTAAGATAGAAATAGCTTATTTGTTTTCCTTTAGTAAATTGAATAAATAATGATGTCGTTTGTCTCATTAAAACCGAACTACTGGGTTTGATTCTCATTGGATGTGAGATACGTAGGCAACCTCCATCTCGTCCAACTTCACCTTTTGAAAAAATGGCCGAAAAATCAAAACTAACTCTTGTACTAAATAAGTCGGTGACGCTGTTTTTAAAAATAGCCGAATGTTCCCGAAAGGGACGCCGGAAGGCTAATTTCGTATAGATCAATTTACCCCACAGCCTTAAAAGCCTTCGTCCCCGAGACGTTGAAAGGCCGTGATTGAAAACTAATTTTTTATTTTTAGCAAAACAAAGTTGTTTTCTTATTTAAATCACCTTAATAAATGTGCAGGATGAGCACGAATCAGAATAAATCATTTTTCAATCTTTAGTGAGGTCCCTCAGCAGCTCCGTATATGGTGGAACGATTTGGAAGACAGTGGCAAAAAGGTCGTAGGGAGAATTTTGGGAGGTTTGGTTGATCTGTTGAATATCGAGCCAAGTGAGGACATCATCAAGGCACTGGTATCTTTCTGGGATCCGACCCGCAATGTGTTCCGTTTCGTTGACTTTGAATTGACGCCTACATTAGAGGAAATTGCGGGCTATGCAGGACTTAATGGGAAATTAAGAGGCAATACCTACTCTCACCAAGACCCGTATCTCCACATGGGTTTCTGGATTTGCCATAGCATTAGTCGAAAGCGTGAAAAATGATGATCCGTTGAAAGTGTATCGCGATCTTCAATTTTATATCAACCAGCACGACGACTTCTGTTCTTCAACAGTCAAACCTCGGATCGACTCACGCAGTAGAATAGAACCATGAGGGAGGCCGCACGACTCTCAGCATTCCCAACGACATTCTTGGGGGTTGTATTTGTCCGCACGAAGATAAGAAAATAGAGATAAGTCTGGCAGGAATAGCCGACGTTGCAATCAATTTGCTACTATATGATGTTTCGTTTTGTCCTAAATTCAGCCTTGCATGCCTGTTAGATGGCACTTTTCCAAGTGTTGCAATCGTACTTTCAACTACGGATGCAAGAACACCTTCATCATCAAACACAATACATTATCCATGTTGACCGTGAAAATCGTGATCGTGGTTTCTAAGAATTCGGATGACGGTGTCAGATTTCGGCGCTGCCGTAGGCATGGCTTACGTACGATTCGAGCTCAATAGAAGCCGATCGTATTGAATGGCTATTCGGTGGTTACCCGACATCAAGCAATATATACGGGTACGAGAGTGTTATATCCTTCGACGGGATCCGCAGCGTTCAACCATATGTCCCTCACCGTATTACGCCAATCTAGTAGTGTTTCAGTGTTATTCCTACCGATCAAAGACTGCTGAAGTACGCCATTGAGCCGAGCTCCGTGAGTTGTTCTCCCGAAGAGAAGGTTAAGGCGTCAGGCACCAACGTCATTCGCTCGGTGCCTAAAACCACGGTCCCGGAACTATCCAAGAGGAGATAGGACCCAGAGTACAACGCTGGTTCGGAAAAGATTTTATCTGCATTTAAATGTTCTAAAAGAGCCCATGTCCAACAACTATCATGAAGATTCACTAGAACAATGGGATTAAGTTGAAGCAAAGGAGGATGGATACGGCACGAAGATTGCAGGATAGTAACAAGAGGTCTCGGACCTTCACCTGAGAAGAATATGCAAGTCAGCCACCGACGAAGGAGACAAAAGAAGTTGGCACAAGAAAATGACTTTGAGAGCTCAAATCCAACGAAATGAAAAGAGATGACTGACGATGAATCGAGAGTCTGCCGACGAGAAATTGATAAGGGGTTTGAGAAGCAAGTCACCGACATCCAAAGAGAATTGACGAGTCAAAAGCCTCAAATAACGAGGATCCGCTACATGGAAAAGGAGGCACATCAATACGCACTTCACCCAAAGCGGTGAAGAAGATTACACCGATATCATCACTAGCTTGAAGGAAGCAAATGTTGTCCTTAGGAACGGGTTTCCAAGAAGCCCAAGATGCCCGAAAGAGTACTATCACCGCTGCACAATTTGACGTGCCCGACCTGCAAGGACAAGCGATAGGTTCTAGATCAAGTCACCAACAACGCTCAAGATTGGAGTAAAACCGAAGAACAGAGCTGGCTACTCGGTAAAAGGTACATGATCATGGATAGAATTGGAGAAATCGGGCACTATGTCACCAGGAAGTGCCTAGCTTGTGAACGAATGCCCTGCGCCGACCTTTTCGCTTCAATTATGGGTTATGTTCACCGGATCATGGAAGAGTTGAGGGAACTGCACAAAGACCTCACACCAAGGCCTGCGGCAAGGCCGAATGATGCCTCGCAGGCCCCCAGGAGTTTTAGGGCATTAGATTTTGATTAAAAATGTATTCTGAAATGTCGAGTCAAGCTAGTTGGCATTTTTATCTTTACTTTCCCAAGTCAAGCATTTTTTGTTTTGCTGATTTTGTAAGACGTGTTTTGTAACTACACGGTTTTATTTGATATAAAAGTTACTGAATTTTGCTACAATCTTGTTACCAGAACTACGCTCGGTCTGATTCACGCGGGGTCGTGATACGTAGGCAATCCACATAAGATTCGACCACCACTAAAAGAAAGAAAAAGAATCCAAAGGCTAAATAACAATAAGGCTTGCAAAGATAGTTTAAAAGAAAAAAGAGAAAGAAAAGAATAGAAAAGTAAAAAGCGTTGTAATGATGACGTTAAAGAAAGACATGTAGTAGTGGTTATTTGTGACAATTCAACGTATATAACATATCCGTCAAACTCTACGAACTAACAAGTTTGTCAGGCATTCCGAAAGTTTAGCAACTGGTTTGATGTAATATCCTGCTACCTATCACTACCGTACTAGATCCAAAGGACCTGTTACAGTAAGCATGTCGAGTTCGCAAGAGTCTTCGATGAAGAAAATCCGAGCTACAACTCATGAAAAGAGGTAGACCTGTTAAAACAACAGTATATCGAGATGCACTCGCTCGGCCGTGAACGCCACTAAACCGCTCTACTTCGCTGCTCACTCGAACATCCACCCATCGATCCTTCAACAAGCGCCTCGAGCTATCCATACTTTCAGGGAAAATCCATACGCCACCCACATTCCACCACCAAACCAAATCCTCCTCCGCTCACCCTCGTTTTAGCAGACCTCCACCGCTCCTTCGCAGCGTCTGCCGTCGAGCCATATGTTCGCGATCCATGACAACTTCATTATCCTCCGCAGCCTACTTTCGTGGCTCTCAACCACAATCACATACACCTAACTGGGATACGGCAGAACCCGAAAAACACTTCCAAAGTTCGGAACACGAGGAAGTTGCCGAAAGTTAAAGCTCTGAGCAGCTCTTCAGAACACGCACGTTTAGGCAACCAGGCCAGCGTCGCCTATAAGGATCTGTGTCCATTTCCGGACGTCCAGTTGCCACCAGGATTTAAAATGCCCAAATTCGACCTATACGAGGGTACGGTGACTCAGCGCCCACTCGCGATATTTTCAGATCTTCCCAACTTTACTGCTCTCTTGTTAAACGACTACATTTCAGAAAGAGTACTAGCTTGTGAAGTGATACGAAACGCAAAGCTAAAATTGATGTATCAGAAGATATGCCCCAGCTATTGAAATGGCAATATTTTTTCTCAGGGAGAATCATTTATCATTACAAACTAGAGAAAGAAAGCACAGTCCAAGACGTGAAAAGGTCGAACCAAGAAAGTAAGAGAAGGAATCTAAGGTAAGGTTTTTCCTATAAAACAGGACATGTTAAATTAATACAAACAAGAAGAATCAACTCAATGCTCCTTTTTAGAAAGTATTTACTTAATTGATCCACCACTCAGGCTATCCAAAGTGGTACTGGAGGAGTACTGGGGAAAAAGAGGAGAGAGGAAGTTGCGGCCGTCGAGTCCGGGGCATGGTTCAGAAATAGAAGCCCCGCACCCCAATATAGCCCACCCCAACCTCACCACCAAAACTACTCTCACAACCCATATAGCCACTCGCAATATTATTATCCTCAGCACTTGATCCCTATTTTATCGTCCACCATGCACAACCTATTCGCACCTCTGTTCACGCACCGTGAGTGCACCAAACCCCCGTAACAATCATCCACCCCAAGCAGCTAGCAGAAACCCTCTGCGCAAGCTCGCCTCCAACCAGTGCATTCGGACGACAGTAGCGCTGAGGTCAAAGACTTTCACCCTTAGTAGTAGTCTTACACCAGTCCGTTCCACCGTTAAGCAGTAGAGTTATCGAATCCCGCTAGTTGCGTCGCCAAACCTCTTCCAAGAACCGGACTATTCAAGTAACTAGCCATCGCTCTGGATGTCCGGACACGACACGAAAGTGTCGAGGTCGAAGACGGCCATCCGCGAGCTCATCGACACCCGCAGATCGAGGTCCGTACTCCACAGCAGCCCAACATCAACCAAACTCCGCTTTCAACTCATCACGAGACCAACATGATTGAGTTGGTACGGGTAGAAGAACAGGAGAAAGCCTCTCAGACAGTAATGATGATTAAGTCTACAGGGCAGAACGATAGAAGCGGCCAAGCTTTGATGAGTCGCCCACTTGCAAGAAGGACATACCAGAGAGTTTCAAGCGTGAAAGGAAAGCAGAACAGTACCGTCAGTCTGCCAAGCAAGATAGTTGTACCAGGCAGCAATTGGCCCATCTTGACAAGTAGCAAGTGTCAATGGATCCTTTCATCATCCAACTGGCAACACAGCTGCCAGTAATCGACAGTCGGTTATCCTCATGGAATTATGCTCTGATTACAACGACCACAGAGAGCGAGGCGAAAGAGTAAGTTTTGATGCCTCAGTGGTCGACCCGCCGAGAGATGTTTTGCCCTCGTGAATTGAGAGACCACTCCTACAGATTAAAAGCTCGGCCACCGATGAATAGGCAGACATCTCGAAAAAGATGAAGTCGCACGACCACTTCGTCTTAGAGCAATCAAGAAGACTCGCACAAATATCATCGTTATCCTCACGATACATTCTCAAGAACATCTGCAAGATCGATGAAAGTCCTGAACGAGGCACATGTACCGGATAAAATCTAACGAGCTATTTGAGAAGATCACCAATCAGATCTTCGAAGAATCTGATCACCTTTCATCACGATTTAGTTGTTCTAGAGAAGGCAATTTAGTATAACAGGCTTTATATCTCACGCGATGGCGAAGAGAGTCGTTACCAAAGTCTTGATCGATAATGGGTCCAGTGCTAATATTTGTCCTCTTCACACTCGGCAAATTGAAAGTAGACACCTGCAGGTACGCGAGAACGGTACGTGTTCGAGGTTCGACCTAGAGAAGCAGCCGTCAGTGACATAGCACTTGACTAATCGGGTTAACCACGAGTTCACCACGAATTCCGGTGCTCGACACGGCAAAGTCATATAACCTCCTAATAGGGCACCATGGATCCACGCCGCAAGAGCGCTCCATCCGACCTTACACCAACCGCCGCTTTGAACGGGACCACGTGAGATCGTCGTCCACGAGAGAACGATCCACAATCGGCACCATCATTCTCTGTCGAGACAAGGCAATACGTTGCCAGGCATATCAAGTCCAGCGATGTCTGTGTCCGCCACCGAGTTCCTGGTGAATGTATTCTCGCGATGACAATTATCGCGGATGTCTGCTGGCGTACGAAATGTCAGACATGGTTTCGCACCTGTAGCGTCTAGCGATCTCTGCAAGCTGAATTATACAACCTAGATCGGTCGAAACTTGGGAACCTTCGCTTAGATTCCACCAACCTCGTAGGACATCCCATGAGCAAAGAAGAGTAAGTAGAAGACATGGGTGCTCCCCAAAGCCCGTTCCACGCCTTTCCCAATCTTTTGTCAGTCCGGAGTAGAGGACATCCAGCGCTAAAGATTCCTTGGCCCCACGGTCACAGCCGTACGAAGAGTTCTTCGTAGAAGTTCGAAACCTATTCACGATGTATGTATGCTCAAGACGTGAAGGATCCAGTCACGCCGAGATACAACTTGTGGGACCAAAGGCAAAACTGAATAATCGAAGGCTACCCTCTCCGTCCCACGAGTCTCGTAGTTTGTCTTGGATTGTTTTTCTTTCAAATTTTGTATGGGGCTGTCCCCTGAGTAAAATCCCGTTTGTTTTGTTCATTTTTGATTTAAGTTTGCGGTTGTTTTTCCTTTGTACAATTCCCATCAATGAAATTCGGTTCTTTCGTGTCTAATTTTGTTTATCTTTTTCTTCTTTTTTACTTTTTCTCAACATTTGTTCAGAAAGATCTTAATGATATGGCGTGCTTGAAGATTAATCAACCCAGCTTAGAAAGTCAATCTGGTTTGAAATAATAACACATGAAATAAGTAGTGACGTAGAGTGAGTCGTAGCATCTACGATGATGAAGTCGTGAAGAAATCCTAAGTAATTAAGTCACTTTATGAAAAACCCAAACCGAATTTAAATGATAATGTAGGCTGTTAATCTAGGAATGCCGAATGATGTTAAAGAAACCAGAATAATGTCCATATTGAACCCAACCTCTGAGAGAAGAATCGATCAAAACACTCATGGAGTTTAAAGATATTTTCGCATGGTCAGACGACGACATGCCAGACTCAAGACCGATCTAGTGGTTCATGGATTACCCAATCGATCCAAGATATCCTCCGCATAGCAAAAGCTCATGAAATTCAAGACTGAGATGTAGCGTGAAGACAATGAGAGAGTAACTAAGCAATAGCAGCTAAAGTCATCGTTGTCACCGACACCTCGAATGGTCGGCTAACGAAGATACCAGCACAAAGAAAGACTGAAAGATTGTATGCGCATGACTATCGCAATCTCAACAAGTAAGTCCTAAGGATAATTTCCACTTCCAATATCCATATCCTGATTGATAACTGCGCCGACGCGAATTGGATCCTCTAGGATCACATGCGTGATATCATCGTATTTGACGATGAAGAAGACGCTAAAGACGTTGTTTATCACACCGCTGGGGACTTATTGCTACCGAGTGATGCCGTTTGTTTTGAAGATGCAGGAGCAACATATACGAGGGCGATGACTACGGTATTCCATGATACGATACACAAGGAAATCGAGGTGTACGTGGATATGTGATCATAAAATTCAGGCGTTAGGAGGACCATATTGCCGACCTCATGAAGTTCTTTCAAAGACTTCAAACGTACGACATCAAGCTTAATCCCACCAAATGCGATTCTGAGTTCCATCAGAAAGTTGCTAGATTCATCGCCACTGACTGGGCATCGAGTCGACCCTCCAAAATCAAGTCCATTCGGGAGTTACCCCCACCAAGAATAAAACAGAGGTAATGAGTCCGTTGGGAAGGTTGAATTACATCGGTAGGTTTATTGCTCCTTACGGCAACCTGAGAACCCATATTCCGCCTATTAAGAAAGATCGTCGATAGAACGGACGTGCTAATGTCATGAAGTTGCTTGACCGATCAGCAGTATCCGTCAAATCCACCTGCATTAGTTCCGCCCGAGCTGGCACTTCGATTCTTTATCTCGACTTGCTCTGGAGAATTGTCATGGCCACGACGAGCAAGCATGATTCATCGCGGTAGAAGGAACGGCTATTTACTACCCTCAAGAAGTTTACACCACGAGGTCAAGTACACTCATCTGGAAAAGACATGTCGCGCCCTAACTTGGGTAGCCCAAAAGCTGAAACACTACTTGTCTTCTTACACCACTTACCTCATTTCGCGTTTGGATCCATTGAAGTATATTTTCAGAAACCTATGCCTACACGGAGGTTAGCAAAGTGGCAAATATTACTTACAGAGTTCGACATCATATACGTGACAGGGACGGCTATGAAAGCTCTGGCCGATCACTTAGCTGAAAATCCTGTCGATGACGAATACTAACCTTTGAGGACGTATTTTCCGCATGAAGTATAGTATTGCATCGAGGTTGGAACCAACCAAGCGATCCAGTACGGAAGTCTTCTTCACGGTAGTCGCAAACGAAAGCGAGTTTGAGTATGGGTCGTGTTATATCTCAAACAGACATCATTATCCTGCTATCGCTCAACTCGCTTTTCACTGTACTCAATAATATGTCGAGCACGATGTATGTATCTGTAGTCGTTGACACGGTGACACGGATGTACATGTGACGCTCTTGGTCTCGGGGACCTTGACCTTCCGGCACATCGGATCTAGTGAGAATGGAAACCAGTAGATTTAAAGCTTATCCCATATCGTCTGTGTTTGCATGATTCGACCAAACGCTTTCGATCGGGAATTCAAGCACATCCCAAGGATGCATAATGAGGTTGCTGACGCCTAGCTACTTTAGCGATCATGCTACATCACCCGACAAGTGTTCGTGTTGATCCATTAGCATATCCAGATCCTGGATCAACATGCTGATCAGAATGTGATGAGAAGAAGCGGATGACGCAGCCGTGGTTTCATGACGTCAAGGAATACCCCAGGTTAGGAGTATCCAGAACAAGCACCTGGAGATCAAAAGCGAGCTATTCAGGCGTCGAGCGAACCGGATTTTTCTCAAGTGGAGGGGTGCTGTATAAAAGAACCCCATATTTGGGATTGTTGAGATGTATAGATGCAAGTCAAGCCACAACAACGATGACAGATATACACTCGTGAGTTTGCGACCACACATGAAGTGACACGTATGGGCAGTAAGATTCTTCGTAAGCAGATATTATCGGCTCACTACTGAGCTGGATTGATAAGCTCATGCGCAAGATGCCATCAGTAGTCGACACACGAGATTTGATTCATTCTCCGCCGACCGAATCGCATACAATGTCGCATAGACCATGGCCGTTTGTCGATTGGTACGTGATGTTATCGACCTATCAGCCTCGCGGCTCCAATGGTCACAGGTTCATTCTGCAACGATCGATTATTTTACCAAGTGCGTGTAGAGGCTAAAACATTCAAATCAGCTGACCAATGCAAAGCGTGGACTTCAGACACCTCAACATCATTCGTAGGTTCTGAATTCCAAAGATGATCATTGACAGACAACTCGGCAAATCTTAACAAATGATCGACTGAAAGAGCATGTCATCAGCAACAAGATGCACATCGAAATTCCACACCAGTATCGCCTAAAAGCAAATGCGGTCGAGGCAGGAAACAAGAACATAAAGAAGATATTGAGGAAGATGATAGATGGGTCTAGGCAATGGCATGCAAAGCTACCATTTGCGCTGCTGGTTATCGCACTACCGTCCGGACTTTGCGGTGCAATCTTACTTTGTTGTGTATACTGGACCCAAGCTAGCATACCCGCGTAAGTTGAGATTCCATCCCTCCTAATCGTCAAGCTCGAGATTGATGACGCACGTAGTCGGTCAAAACCCGACATAGAGTAACTGAGCTTGATCGATGAAAAGAGATGGACAGAGCAGTATGTCACCGCCAATTGTATCAAAAGAGAATGGCAGAGCATATAACAAGAAGGTACGTTCCAGGAGATTTGAAGTGGGGACAAAGACGTGTCGAAGAGAGTTTTACCACATCAAGCCGAGCTAAAGGCAAGTTCGCTCCAAATTGGCAGGACTCTTATAGTGATCAGTAGTATTATCCAATTCAGGCTTATGTCCTGATCGATGTCGTAGGAAGACGCACTTGATATTGCTATCAATTCTGCATAGCTAAGAGATATTATGTAATTTTAATGCATTTGTCAACGCTTGTTTTCGTTTGTGTGTATTTGGCATTTTTCGTAGAATGAAATGACAGAGGCAATTTTTCTACTACCCAAACACACTTTAACCTTTGTTTCCCCATTTGAGCCTTAATTGTTCTTTCACACACCCTCTTTCGGAATCATCAAGGAAACGAAGGGATTTTCCTTTAAATAGAAGTAATACAGAAAAAGAATTTATTACTAAGCAAACTTGAAGTGGGAGATTATTTAAAACGAGAGACATAATAAAATCAAAAATCAAATCCCCTACAAAAACGCAAGTGTGCTATTGTTTCGTTTGAAAGATAAGTATGATTCCGAAAGTTGTAGTAGGCTTAACCGTCTGAAAGTCAACCCCTTTCTCACCCTCACGCGTAAACCATATCGTTAGAACCGTAAAGCACTCTCTTGATCAAACATTTTGATAAGCGCCAAGTCGTGAACGAAAGCGAAGAGTCGACATCCCTACCTCATCGACGATTCGTGACTGCACGTTCAAAGTGATAACGCCTCTAGAGGGAATCTCGTGCAGTGATACCCACCGCAAGGAAAGAAAGCATAATTGAGAGAGTCTTAACGGTGAAAACTCCTCGCGGCACCTTATATGCAAGGAAGTTGAGAGAAGTAAAACGAGAGAGCTTCCACGCGAAAACCTTCCACGGCACCTTCAGTGCGACGAGAGGTAGAGAAAGTCCAGAGAATCTCATTAGCTAAAACCTTGAGCGGCACCTGCGCGAGCATACGACGAGATGGTTACAGATGTCCAGTATGAGGACAAGTGTTGGGCATCCGTTCACCTCTAGCAGAACGCGATCAGAAAGTGATTGACATGAATGGATCGGTAGTTTAATCTCAAAGCGCGGCATAACATTGGATCAGGAACACATTCAGATAAGTTTTCCTATTTTTGAGTTCGGAAATGTCTTCATCTTTATCATTTATGTCAAGATTTTCTTTTCTTTCCATTTTCTAGTTGTTATATTTCGAAAGCTTACTACCAAGTTCCTCAAGCGAAGATATCAGTGAATAGGCGACGGAACGGTGCAATACATGTAAGTCGTTACGATGAGCGAGATTGAGATGACGACAGTGGAAGGTTCAGTAAGAATTAGTGGAGTATGATGGACACACGTGGCATGTCCGAAAGATGATTTACGCGACGTATCACCGCGAAAAAGAGTCGCACCAAACCAAAGAGGGAATAAAGGAAAGACGAGTAGGTCGTTCGTGGAAAAAGCATTTTCCCAAGCAAGCGTCAACGTCGTCTTTCTGAAAGTTCGAGAGAGGCCAAGTTGAACCGAAAGAGAATGGCCTCCAACAAGAGCGCACCACCACTCGCGCGTTTTGCAACTAACAATTTTTTTCGATTTAAAGCAAAAAGAAAGGTCCGACGGCCAGAAAGCATACCGTCCGTAAGCTTATCACACAAGTAAAATTTTCTCCCATTGCGAAAATTTTCCTAGCAAGACTCGAGGATAGTGTAAAAGCAACAATAAGTATTCGGTGATATTTGAGCCGGTATCATCCCCAGCCGCTGTTGGAGAAAGAAAATGGCTTCGAGATTCCCCAAAGTAAGATTACATCCTATAATTTGACTGGCGAAACAAAACGATGGACTCCCGTAATAGTGCAGGGAAAGTTAAGGAAGAATGAGGGTGAAGGAACAAAGAATACTTCTCACAGACATCACCCTGCCCATAGTAAATGGCCTCCAAAATATCCTCAGTTGGAAATTTTAAGAAAAGTAATACTTACCTGCAGCAATTCCAAGACAGATAATCTTGCATGTCCCAGAGAATGCAGAACAAGGATAGGGTACAAGAGGCCAAGGTAATCAAGATAGGAAACCAGTGGAGTAATAGTTGTCAGGGAGCCCGCCTCGAGAACGGAGTGGCGATTTAATGTGAAGTTGTAGCTGAGTCGGGAGCCCGCCCGAGAACGGAATGCGCGATTAATTTTGAAGTTGTAGTTGAAGTCGGCCCGCCTGGAGAACGGAAAGACATACCTTTTAATTCAAATCATAGCTGAAGTCGTGAGCCCGCCCGGAGAACGGAGTGGCCATTTAATTTTTGAAGTAGTAGTTGAAGTCGGAGCCCGCACCGGAGAATGGAGTGGCGATTTCATTTCTACAGTAGTAGCAAGCCGGTAGCCCGCCCGGAGAATCCGAGTGCGCATTTAATTCTCGTTAGGTAGAGTTAAGTCGTGTAGCCCGCCTCCGGAGAACGGAGTGGCGATTTAATTCTTGAAGTTGTAGTTGCAGGGAGCCCGCCCCAAGAATGGAGTGGCGATTAATTTTGAAGTAGTAGTCCGAAGTCGTGAGCCCGCGCCCGGAGAATGGAGCGCGCGATCAATTTTGAAGAGAGTAGTCGAGCTCGGCGAGCCCGCCCAAGAATCGGAGTGGCGACTCGTTTTAATTCTGCAGGCGAAAGCGGTAGAATGTAATGTGTCTTCGGCATGAATCCAAGTTCGTAAGAAGAGACGAAGCATCGGAAGGAACGCCAAGTCAGACAAGATGGCAAGGAGCGCGACAAGACCAAGTTAAAAAGGATAGATAAGAACTTGTAGTACTATAACTTAGTCTAGTTTCTTGTTTTTGTTGCAAAAACAATGTGACTAACATTGGACCACAATATTGGGTAACAAAAGAATAAATGCAAACCGAGTCATCACAAAAGTTGAGGTGTGGAGCAAAGAAAGATCGTTGATTCAAGTTGTCTCACTGATACTTGTCTCCAAAGAAGAAGACAACTATATAGAGAATTGAATACATCAGGTACTCAATTAGTCTCATGGAACAATATGTAGGGTTGACGATGCCTAATATAAATGATGTAAATATGCTTTAAATAATAAAGAGGGGCAGCTGTGAGCACGTGATTTTTGCCTTACTTGAGAAGTACTCCCAGAAAATTCAAAAATAAAAAAATAGTTTCGTGTTGGGCATGATTTTTGTGATTTCGTGTTATTTTATCTTTTGGTGTGCACGTTTATTTATTTAAATTAAAAAATACAAAAATATATGCTAGGTTTTGCATTTTTAGTGTTTGATATCGAAGTCATGTGATTTACATTTTTAGGTGATATATAATTGTGTGGGATAATTGCATGCATATATATATATATATATACATGTACATATATATATGTGTAGTAATGAGATCAAATTGGGCCATAGTTTAGTCCAGGAAAACCAGGCCCAAACGAAGCCCAATCCGTCCAGCATCTGTCACTGGGGCATTCGATCTGGACCGTTGGATTTTATCATCCAACGGCCCAGATTAATCCTTTAATTCCAAACATACCCGTCCAGCCTGTGTAACGCTCGATCTGGACCGTTGGATCTTATAATCCAACGGCCCAGATTAATCCTTTAATTTCAACATACACTCAGGTTATGATTTAACCAAACGACGTCGTTTGGTTTAAGTGAGGGGATCCTGATCGTTGATCGTAAATGATCCAACGATCAGGATTCAATCTCATCTCTGGTATATATTCCTCATTCCATACCCCGCCCCCCCAAGCCAGACCCCCCCCTCCATCTCCCTCAGAGCTCTCAAACACCCGGTGTAACGCCGCCCTCCTCCGCCTGCCGGAAATCGCCTCACGGCGGTTCCGGTAGGCCAATCGCCACCAAACCAACGCCAAAACCTTCCCCTCACCTCCCCCATCACGAACCCAGCATCCACTAACCTCGAATCATGCCGGAGCTCCTCGAATCTTCATTTGAAGATTCGAGTCAAACTCGAACCTATGCCAAATCACCCCAAATTCACACCACAGTCTCCTCACACCTCCCCCACACTCCCATTGACATTGGTTTGCTTCGAATCTAACCAAAAATGCAAAAGCCCCAAATCCGAGCCCAAGAACCCTAATTTTGAAGAAACCCAATTCGAGCCGGTTTAGCCACAATTGAAGTCCAAGGGACTTTAGTCTAGGTGTTCTCAATCGAGAACATCTCGATTAAAGCCCGTTTGGCTTCAATAATTCCGAATTTTGGTTCGAAGTTTGGTCGGCAGTTTTCTTACGAGGTATTCGTTTCTTCTTTGGTCAATTTAGTTCGATTTGGTGAATATGTGTGTTTGTTTTATTCGTTGTTTCAATTCTTATCTATCATGCTTTTAGTTTCTCATAACAGTCGATTTGTTCTCCTCCTTTGAGGCCTTTTATTTGGCCAATTCCCTCTGTTTTTAGTTGTTAAGATGAATCATAAGTTCAATGTGATTAAAGTCGTCAAGGAATTAGTTCGTAATATTGGTCCCTTGAATCTGCCTGATGCAATTCACTGGTGTAGAGCTTGTTACTGTTTGATTCAGATAAAAGGGGGGTAATTAGTTGTAGTTAATTGTTTAATCACATATCCATACTAGGCTAGTGGAACCTGCAGCAGGGCATCCCACTGAACACTGCCACCAGCATTGTTTAATGCTGGAGTCCATACTTTTGGACAGTAGTTAGTGGGGTTTGCAGGGAATTTGATGGGTCTGGCAGAGGTAGGAGTGGGCAGGGTAATAGTTAATTAGGGCCAGGTGTTCTGGAGGGGCTTTGAGCTATAAATATAGCATCAAAGAGTACCTGGAAGGAGATACAGACTTGAGAGGACATTTTTGGAGAGTACCTGTAGGGATATTGATGCATACATACAGACCTTAGAGAGCACACTGAGAGAAACCTGGAGAGAAATATAGGCAAGCAAGAACACCTTGTGATACACAGATACAAAGATACAAAAGAAGTTACTGTTTCATAGGATTTGTGGTCACTGCTTCGAGTGTTTGCTTCAGTGGTTGAGTTGTTTGGCCATTGTTGTTGCTGTGGTGCTCGTTTGGGTGCTGTTGGTCGTTGGTGTTGCTGTGCACAGTGTTGTTGGTCCAGTGCTGGTTCTTCTGTTAGTTGTTGTTGCTGTGTTATTGTGGCTACTGCCACTGGTTGTGGTCGTGTGTGCTGATATTGCTGGCCTGGTTGTTTGTGGTTGCTCTTGGTCTATTGGTTGCTGGCTGGTTTGTAGTTGTTGCTGCCTGGGTTGATTATTGTTGCTGGTTTTGAGTGTATGCTGCTGCTGTGTTGGTGTTCATTTGCTACTGTTGGATGTTTTTGTTGCTGTTGGGTCTGTTTATTGCTACTTGGTTGTAACTGGTCTATTGGGTGTTGTTGTTGATCGACCACTGTTTTGCCTCTTGTGGTCTGCTCTTGGGAATCTGGTTTGGCTATCACTGTTCCATTGATTTGGATATTGTTTGTTGCTGCCTGGTTGTTTATTGCTGCCTGGGTTCAAGTTTTAGTCACTAGATCAGTGATTGATAAAGTTCGATTATTGTTGGTTGTTGGGTTATTAGCTGGTTCACCATTTGTTATTGGTCTTTGACTGTTGCTCCTGCTACTATTCCTGTTACCGTTGCTGCATTGCCATTGCTCACTCTTCCTTGTTCTTCCGCATTCCAGGTACACACCTCTGTTATTGTAGTTCCTTGGTTCGACAAGAATGAAGTTTGAAGCTTATGCATAAAGTCTATTAAAACATGTAGTCGTCCAAAGCTCTTATGTTCAATTACATTCTGTTATTCTCCAATTAAGCTTGTATTGTTAGTCTCTTGGTTATGGAAAAGCGTAGCTAGGCCAAAGATACATCGTCGTTAGATAAGCATGTAAACCTGAATTAGTCTTCGTATCTCTATTCAATCTTCCTTACTCACGTGTGTAATCTCCAAACCTGTTAAATGATAGACCTTATGTTATAAGCAAGATTAGATAGGGAGTTGTTACTCAACGGAATGACATAATTAGATTAAAAAGAGTCGGGGGTGCATTTCATGTGACCCGACCCCAATTTCGGGCAAGAGTAAACAAAGCATGTTAAGAACCACAGGCGCATTTCATGTGATGTGGTTCGTAGCAAGTTTTAAGTAATTTGGAATCAACTCTTAAGTAAGATACAGTGAGATGTAGTTCGCTTTAGATTTGAATCAAAGGTACGCCTCGCCCAATAGTTACACTAATCACATAGCCGTCATAAATGTACATATAAATACTTAGGTTTCGAGATGCGTCGTTTCTTAACGAATATCACGCCTTTCTCAACAGTGTAAATAAGTAGTCGATCCGGGCACATATTTTAGTTTTACCTTTAAATACGGGTGTGCATTTCATGTGACCCAAATCCAAACCCCGAAATGTTGAATAAGAATATGTTGAGAATCCGGGTGCATTTCATGTGACGTGATTCGAAAGCATATTTTTAGCAACTTTCTCTTTCGTAAATCACAACCAATAATAAAAGCGGTAAAGGGGTATTAACTTGCACTAAGTACATAATTGTAAAAAGCAGATAGATAAGCCAAACACAACAGTTGAGCGACCGTGCTAGAACCATGGAACTCGGGAATGCCTAACACCTTCTCTCGGGTTAACAAAATTCCTTATCCGGATTTCTGGTTTGCGGACTGTTAAAATGAGTCATTCTTTTCCTCGATTCGGGATTCAACCGGTGACTTGGGACACCATAAATCTCCCAAGTGGCGACTCTAAATTCATTAAATAAATTCCAATCTCGATTGTCCTTTAATTGGAAAAACTCTTTGCATCCTTGCGGGTGCGTAAAAAAGAGGTGTGACACTTACAAGGATGGATCGGGATATTTTATCTATTCAAGCTTCAATAGTTGCATCAGAGAGCACTTTCAGTAAAGAAAGACTTCACATATGTGATCATAGAGCATCTATGAGGGAGAGCTTGGAAAAATCAGTACTATTCATATTTTGGATCCAGTCGGAAAGAAGAAACTTTGGACTTGCAGAATCACAATCGGAGATAGACAAAACTTATGAAGAAATGATAGCGGAACTTGCGTAGGATGCTACTTCGCCCGGAAGCGGTAATGGTCAAGCTTCTTTTCCGTCACCACCAACGGAACCTCCTCCGAACCTTGAAGGATTTATGAAATTTGTTAGAGATACAATGTAGATTATGGTGTAGCTTGTACTTTGGTACATCTTCTTTAGTTTTTTCCTTTTAATGATGGTATTAGCACCTTGTTGTGTCATTCTATTGGGGGCAAGAAGACTAAGAAAGATATGTCATTTTTGTTAATAAAATTATAAGGCATTTCCTTGAATATCTCTTTGCAATATTTTTTTGTCTTTAACTTGCAATTCATTATAAGCTATAATATACTAACATACTATATATACTACAAGAAATTATATATATATATATATGTATATATATATATATATATATATATATATATATATATATATAATTGAAGCATTTTTCTTCATCGATTGTCAGTTTTTTACTAGGTGGCCGATGTCTTTGATGTTTTGATTTTCGTAGGAAAGGGTAAGAGTTCCAAACTTAGCGTGTGACCTTTGATGAAGACTTGCATCACTATTCGTTTCCCCGTAGCTCGATTACGCATTTGCTTCTTAGTTTGGGCATGAAGTGTTTGGTGAGGCCTTTCTTTGCATGCTGAAAAGCTAGCCCTTGCTCAAAGATCTTTTTTATTTAGCACTTATGTATATAAGGCATTACAATAATTTAAAATTTTCAAAATGAGGGCCCCAATGACAATTGCCAACTGTCATATTGCACAAATAGCCTATTTTTTATTTTTTTTCTTTTTTAATTTATAAAACTAACTTTCTCTAAAACTATAAATACCCCCCCCCCTCGTCTTCTTCATTTATTCGCTCAATACTCATTTCTCAATCCGAATTTCTCTCATTCTCTCAATCTCCAATTTTCAAGGCTTCAAGTCTCAATCTCAAATCTCAAGTTAAAGCATGCCTCGTTCGGAAAGAGTGCGCTCATTTGTTTCGCAACACTTTGAAGTGCTTGAAGAAAATGAAGAATGCTAAATATTAAAGTGCAAGAATTGTGGTAGAGTTAAATTTTCGTTCATGGCACAGACATTTTGATGAGGCATATAAAGTATCTTGAGCGTCATCCGGAAACTCGTATTTAAGATTTTTCGACAATTTGTGTTACTTTAAAATTGTCAGACGTATTTATTCTTAATATTTTACTGTGTTATTAATTTGTTATGTATAATAATTTAGTTTTACTATTGTTTTGTTATTTTACTTTTTCTTCAAGCGCTTTAATAATTAGGTTTCTATATTATATATACTACATATATTTATATAGCCATGTATAAGCAATTTATATTAGTATATACATATATGGTTTACAAGAAATTGCCTTAAATAAAAGAAATTCAAAAAAAAAATAGTCCGAAAAGAAAAAGCTCATTCAGCCCGCATAGGCCCGTGGGCCCGGCCCATTTAGCCTGGGACCATATGGGCTGGTTCCACTCATTGAGCCCGTGAAGCCCGGGACCGCCAAAGCCTAGCCCGCTTGAGTCCGGGTTCATTTGGCCGGCCCATTCGGCCCATTTAGGCCCGGGGGCGTCCCAGAATACAGCATTAATTTTGCCTATGGTAGGAAAAATGATTCTAGTAATGGGCTGTGTGCCTAATGGGCTTATAACTGTTCGAAAATCTCAAGAGAACACTTTTTAAGTACCAAATAAATTTTGGTTGAACTGGAATATTGCTTTAGATTTTTGTCTTATTTTCCATTTGATATATAAATTATAAAGGTTTCCACTGTCGTGGGTTTTAAGATGTTGTTTTCATTTATATGTGTACTCAGAAAAAAAATGGAATACTGATTTGAAAAGGTTATAAGACAGATAACAATCATTTTATAGATTGAACTCTTGAAATTTGTTACTTTTCTCGTTCAATTTAATTTTCACTTTAACCTTTTGCATGTTTTTTAAGAAAATATTAATAACAATATAAAAGTTATTTGATTAATTTATCCTTATTTATTACTTGAACTGTCAATCTTCTTACTTTTTTTTCTAGAATATTCATTAGAGTAATAAAGGTAAAATAAAAAATAATTAATGTTTTCTTGATGTTCTAATGGTAAGTATTTTGAAAACAACTATATGAACAAAAATGATCAGAATAAGAAAGTCAAAAAACTTTTTGATAAACTTGAAAAACTTTGACGATGTACAATTTTAGGACTAAAGTATAATATTTGGAACTTAAAGGGTTTTCTCCAAGCACATACCTACATTCAAAAACTTTTCTTTTCAATTTCCAGTTCTCCAGCTTTAACGCTGAGCAGAATACATACTGAGACTGCTAAGACTTGTTTCCATTACTGGAAAATTTCCGTGACCCGACACCCACTGTAAAGAAAATCATATTTGTTTCTAAGTAGAAACATAAAAAACAAAGGACGAATACGAATTTAATATTATTCAGGAAATGTTTTTTCTAAAACTAGGATCCAAAGTCAAAAGGATACTACTTCCATCTAAATTAGAAAAAATTAGAAATTTTCTCACTTGGTTCATTTTATAACGAAAACTGATCAAATTATTTGTTTGTTATGTTATTTTTTCTTGTAAAAGGTGGTATTATATCACATTCATAATGGGCATAATTTATTTTCAAAACCGTGGGTGGAGTTAGAGACAAAAATGGGTTAATCAGAAAATTAAATTGCATGTATAGTGTTAATTACGGGCATAAGTTATTGTCTACTGATTTTTACACTATCACCTACTTATGTTAATGTCCAAATACTTCCATTATTAAAGTTGGAGACTTCTATGATATATGGGAGTAAAAATTGGGCAAAATACGAATTTGGCCGTCGGCCGAAACTGTTTTGCTAGTCAAATTATATATATGTGTGTGTATTTTTCTAACAGTTGCAAAGCTTTTCTGCCATTCCATCTGTTTGTTTTATTTGAACATTTCACTTTAAAATTGGCAACAAGTATGAGTTATAGTCCATTTGATCAAATTGTAAAAATGAACAAAAAATATAACTAGGTAATATCTAAAGAAAATTTATGAAATTATAGCAACATTAGCTATTTTCATCCACAACACCTAAAAATTTATATATCCAAATAGCTGTCAAATAAATGATTCTAAAAGTCAGTTGGACAATAATCAATCCTACATGAAACTGTTCCTAGTTTTTCTCTCAAATTTTTAATATTCCATAACGGGTACAATCCTTTCATTTTTTTGTCTTCCCTTTTCTAATGCCTTTCTTACTTATTTTCTCACAAAATTCCTCTTTCCATTTCCTTCGTTAGAGTTTAAAGTTGGATAATAACATATTATTTTAACATGTTATAACTTTGATTGGTGGTGCTTGTATATTTTCGATTTCAATGGTATATGTTAGTTATGTAATAATGGTATATATAAAATATAATACACATTTTTAAAGAATATGTATGGTATATATATATATATATATGTATATATATATATATATATATATATGTATATATATATATATATATATATATATGTGTGTGTGTGTGTGTGTGTGTGTGTGTGTGGTATAAAATACATATAAAAATTATATATGATATATTGATGAAATATTTACATTATAAATTATCACAAATATAAATATACGTGAAATAAAGGTATATTATGAGTAAAAATAAAATTGTACAGTAAAAGTTTAAAATTTAAAGAAAAAAATACTAAAATTCCCATTGCACAACCTCGTTAAAGAGCAAATTATTTTTTTTGATATTCTTTTTCAGAATCTTTAATATATTTGATAAGTGTTATTTTTGGAAGAGAAGAAGAAAATTATGGAAGAGAGGAAAAATGGATCCATTAATTAAAGAGTTACCAACGTGAAAGTGCTAGAAAGGTTAAAAAAATGTGCTAGTTTTGTAATAAACAAAGATTGCTATCATTTATTAAAATACTTTTTAACAAAGGAGCAACCATGTAAAAAACTCTACAAAAAATTAGATTATTTTGGGAACTACTTTTCTCAAAAGTACTTTTTGTGAGAAATAGTTTGTGTTTGACTAATTAGTTTGAAAAATTCTTCTGAGCAGCAGTTAGTGTTTGGCCATGCTTTAAAAAATTACTTCTAAGTGTATTTTTCTCAAAAGTGCTTCTTAAGAAAATACTTTTGGAGAGAAGCTACTTTTTTCTGCTTCTCCAAAATTGCTTCTGCTTCTCCTCAAAAGTACTTTTTTTCCTTCCAAAAGCTTGGCAAATAACTCAAATTTTGGGCGAAAGTGCTTTTGGCAAAAAAAAATAAAAATACTTTTAGCCAAAAGAAGCTTGACCAAACAGGCTATTATACTCTCTCCAGTTGACAATAAGTGTCCAATTTACTTTTAGCACGCCCATTAAGAAAATATTAAATCATATACAAAAATACCTAGTATGACTAAACTACCCATAATTAAATATTTAATGTGAGCAGTAAGAATTTTTCTTAGGGATATGTATATAGGGGTTATTTTGTAAAAATAAATTGAATTTTTTATTATTATATAACTAGACAATTATTTTGAACCAAAATAAAAAAGCAAATTGGACATTTATCGTGAATCGGATGGAGTACTTTTTTTTCTTTTAAGGTCATATCCAACCCTTCACTCCAAATTTTTACTCCAAATTAGAGTAAACTAACTCTAACTATTACTCCAGTTTTACTCCAAAAAGAATATTTTTATATCTATTCTTTTCTCTCTTCTATATTATATTATTATTTTTTATTTAAATTTTATCTTCTTATTTGCTTTACACAAATCCTATCTTTTTTTCTTTTTTATATATTCAACATAAATAATTCATATTTTCCCAGTTTATTGCTTTTTCATATTTCATCATCGGTATATGGTGTGTGAGAGTTGAGTTGATTTGGATTGGTTTTTATAAGAAATTGGGCACTTAGTCTCTTTAAGGAAGACTTTAGTTGGAAAAGTCAATCGGACATTGACTTATGAGTTAGAGGGCTCAGATGTGATTTTCGACGATTTGGTTAGCTTCAAGAGGTGATTTGTGACTTAGGAGCGCGATCGAAATTGATTTTGGAGGTCCAGTATAAAATTAGGCTTGAATTGGTGAAGTTAGTATTTTGGCGAATTCCAGTTGATAGTGAGATTTTGATCCGAGGGTCGGAATGGAATTTCAAGAGTTATTGTAACTTTGATATGTGATTTGTGATGTGTGTGCTAAATTTCAGGCCTTTCGAACGTCGTTTGGTTGAGTTTTTGATCGAATGCGTGTTTCAAAAGTTTTGAATAAACTTAGGCTTGGATATGATGTGAATTGATGATTTTAGTATTTTTTTGATGTGTTTTGAGGATTGGAACAAGTTTGAATAATATTTTTGGAGGAGTTTGTGCTTTTGGTTTAGGTCTCGAGGTCCTCGGGGTGATTTCGGGTGGCTATCGGAAGGACATTTGAAGTTGAAATTTGAAGGTTTTTGGTTGCAGCAGGTGTTTCCGCGTCTGCGGAAAGAAAATCGCAGATGCGATTACGCGGAAGCGAAGCCAGGTATCGCAGGTGAGAAAAGGTTGAGGTTGAGCAATTTCTGCTGAAGCGGAAATTTATGAGCATAAGAGGGTCCGCATAAGCGGAAGTTATACCGTAGGAGCGGTTTTGGCATTTTCTTGATATTTCGCAAAAGCCGAAGGCGGGCCGCATAGGCGGTCCCGCTGATGCGAAATGTGGAACGCAGAAGCGGTAGGGGCCCTTAAGTGAAGGTCTGCAGAAGCGGACATCGATCGTAGATGCGGAGGTCGCAGAAGAGACATTTTTTCCGCATAAGTAAAATCTGGGCTGGTCATATAAAGGATTTTATTGAAACATTTCATCCGCGAGGGTTATGTATTTTTTACCATTTTGAGCGAGCTTTGAGAGCTTTGAGGCGATTTTGAAGAGGGATTCAAGGAGGAATGATTAAAGGTAAGTTCCTTGGCCTAAATACACGAGATTATGTTACATTTAACATGAAAATTGGTTGAAATTCATTAAAAGGAGGTAAAGCTAGCGCTTGAGTTTTTGATATTTCAATTTGGGAATTGATAGGTCATTTGAGCTCGGATTTGGGAGTTCTTGGAATGTATGGACTCGTGGCGAGACTTGGAATCCGGTAATATGAGTTTTGTAATTTTTTCGAGAAGCGGGCTCGAGGCTCGGGCTTTGCTAGCTGCGAGATTTTTGCTATATTTTGGTTATTTTCGATTGGGTATTGTTCCCTTGGTATATTGTAATGTATTCGCTCTAATTTTGGTTAGATTTGATGCGGCCGATTTGAGGAGAAAAAGCATTGCGAGCTAGAGATTTTACCGGTTCAAGGTGAGTAATACTTGTAAAAGATATCACGAGGGTTTGAAACCCCGGATTTGCATATCGTAGTACTGTATTGTGGTGACTTGCGCGCCAGGTATGAACATGTGGTAGAGCACTATTGGGGATTGTGACTTGATCCGTCATGATTGTGATTTTACTGCGTATTGACTGAAACTTACTTAATGCTATCATGATTTGGGTTGATTGCCATGTTTTGGGCTTCGTGCCGATTATTTGAATCATTCAGGGATTGCCATCACTATTTTGCATTACTTGCATATTATTTTGATCTCGGTCCAAGGTTTTAAATGATGTTTCACAAACTCAGCTATTTTTTTAAGATTTGAAAACTTAAACAACATATTATTGATGTTTTGAACTGAGAACTCTTATTTTGATATTGCCCAAGTGGCTTATGTGCATTTCTGAACTAAGCATGGATCGGGTTGCGCACCGCAACAGTATTATATGTGCATTTTTGGACTGAGGGTAGATCTGGCTGCACGCGGCAGCGGTGTGATATTGATATTACGTTTGGGCTGTAGAAGCACCTCCGGAGTCTGAACCCCCACAGTGAGCGCGGGTACCAAAACGGATCGGGCTGCGCTGCAAAGGTCATATGCATTGGTTCCTGTTTGTACTACGTGTCATGACATTCCGCACTCGCATTTCATTGGCATCCATGTTACTTCTTGCACTATTGACCAGATACCCTGGTGTTATATGTTGGTGGAGTGTTATGCCCGAAGGGACTTGTGTGTTGACTTGCACTATCTATTTTGCATCCATTTTCTTAAATTGTCGGAAAAGGATATTTTCAAAGAGGTTTTTAACCGATCCAAATATTTTCTAAAGGTTTTTTTTCGGTTTTACTGTCTTCTCAAAGGGTTGTACTGTCCTATATAACATGATGGAGTGCTCTAACGTGATCTCTTGCCACTCGGTTATTATATACTCTTATTACTCACTGAGTTGGAGTACTCACTTTACTCCTTGCACCTCGCGTGCAGTTGCAGGTATTGTTCACCCGATAACGGGTTATTAGCGGATTGAAGGTATCAATATTGTAGCTGAGCAAGGTGACCGCTAGCGTTCGCGGCACCAGACTTCATCTTTTAAACTCCGGCTTTTATTTTATATACATTATTGGCCATGTAGTTGTGTTCAGGTTTCTTTAGATACTCGTGACTTGTAACACCCCGATAGGGTTGTGTTGGGTTATAATTAACCGCTTTTAATGCCATTAAGTTGTATTTTCTATTAATTTATGTCTAATAAATGTTAAAGAGACGAATTGGATTAGTTGGCTGCCCTTGTCTTCACGAGAGGCGCCAGCATAACTAGTGTGGGTTTTAGGTCGTGACATTTCCTTAAAGATGTATTATATGGAGTATGTGTTTAAAAAAAAAAAAATTTGTGCATCTAAATTTAAAAAGATTTTGTTGAGCAAAAGCACAATACTTTTAATGTGAGTATCGTTGTAATAATTAGAGAATGGAATAAATTTTAATGAATTATTTTCTTAGTTTTTTTTTTTGCCTAATTTATTTCCTAACAACTAATACGGGCACACTTATTTTTATTATATTTACTTTTCATTCTATCTTTTACTATTCTTATTCTAAATATTGAAAAGTCTCTCAATCGACAACTTATCAGTGCTTACAAGTTGTCTTTTACAAAGCATTACAACGAGCAATCATTATATTGAAACAATGCAACATTTTTCAATATCAATATATCAACTTATATTTCTCTATAGAGAACCCAACCTATTTAAGTAGGGCATGAAAGAAATAAATCAAAATAATTTTTAGACAAAGTAGATAAAAAACGAAAAGTATAGTGGCCAGAAAAGCTCCGGAGATTCTAACTTTCTGCTACTATGTGTTATTTTTTGTACTCCAATTATCTTATTTATCTATGATAGCTATTGTTCCTTTTTAGATTGCGTTATCATGACTTATTCGCTTATACTTTCTTTTCATACTGCAGTGAATTAATTATCCTTATCTGACCTTTTTTTTCACCATATTTTCTCTAGAGCCAAGGGTCTTTCGAAACAACCGCTGTACTTCCCAAGGTATCAGTAAGGTTAGCGTACACTCCACCTCTCGAGACCCCACTTTGTGAGTTTTCGTTAGGTATGTTGTTGTGTATCAACTTATCAAATTCTTGAGCTGCTTTTATTATTTTATAGAGCCCGTTTAGCTTAGCGGATTTAAAGTAGCTGATAAGCATATGTGCCGAAAAGCACTTTTAAGTGTTGAAGCTGATTTAAAAAATACGCAGTTACATATTTGGATAAAAGTGCTAAAATTAATAATAAACAACTAAAAATTTGGGTACACAAAGAGTTTGTTTTAAAAAGAAGTATTTTACGGATAGAATAATAAATATTTGGTCAAACCTAAAGTGCTTATAAGCTGAAATTTGATAAGTTGGGAGAGACCAACTTATGACTTTTGGCTTATTTTTGCTTATAAACACTTTTATTTACTAAACGCGTAGATAAGCCAAAAAGTGCTTATTAATTAGTTTGATCAGCTTATGACTAGCTTATAAGCTTAGCCAAACACCCCCATACTTTTTTATTGAAAATTTTTTATTGATATTCTTACTTAAGGTCTCTATGAAATTTAGCTTCAGTCCACCAATTTTGTCGAGACGGCCTGTATATATAAGCATCACATTATTGTGCTCGCATGTTGAATTTTCATGCTTTTGATTATCATTATAAGGGGAGATATGTTTTTATTAGATGTTACGTTTCTCTGTTTTTGATATATATATTTTTTTGCGCTTATAGGATTATCTGCGCTTTTAGAATAGATTTTGGAATTTTACTTACAGAATTTGAATTTTACCTACAGAATAGATTCTAGAATAGATTCTTGATATTCTCCATACGTGTGATAATTGAGAATGTTAACTATATAGATATTCTCCATTTCTGAAAACTGTTTTTAGATCAGTATCAGTTACACAGTTTATCAAACACTAAATATAATTTATTGAATTAGTCACTATTAGGTTTTTCCCTTGTACATGCTACCAATTTATACAATCAAATATTGCTAATCAGTAACTAATTTTTCAAAGTTTAAGTAAGTATTTATTTCCAAAAACAATTGAAGCGCTATGCTATACCCAAGGGCGGATTTATGCTTACCGAACCGGAGTCACGTGATATCGCTTCGCCGGAAAATTTTACTAAATATATGTATTTATGCTATACGGAAACAGATAAGTAAGAAAAAATGATACTACTTGACATAAATTATATTTTGGTGTGTTGGTAATATGTTTGATTTTTTTTTTCAAGAGGTCAAATATTTAAACCTCAACTAACACATTTTTCTTTTGCAAACTAACGTTATTTCTTGTCAAAAGAATAATAATCAAAGTTATATTTTAATTCTTTTATAAATTTCAATACTAACTTATAATTTTTTTTACATACACCCTAACTATGCCATTTACATACACCACTAACTATGCCATACTTAGAGGAAATTACGAATTTCTGAATTTGAAAATATAACAACGAACCGTTAAGAAGAAAATGAAAATCTTGCCACGTATTCAACATCCCGCAGCCTTTGTACGCACTTAGTACGATACTGTTGTCTGTGCATATTAAAAAAAATACAGGTAGTTGCTGTACAGGATAGTGGGCCTGTCCGTGTCAGGTGGAAGGTACTACTAATACTTAATTGCTTAATACCCAAGAATTTTGGATGTTTGCTAATCCAATTAGAAATAGGAGTAACTATGATTAATTGCCGGTTTGCCACAATACCGTAGTAATTAATTCTAATACAATTTTAAGTGTGAGTGTATAATTTTATTTATGCTAACAATATATATAGTTAGCACATAATAAATAAAAAGGATATATTTTAACTTATATATTGATAATTATAAAAATTTATGTATAATTTAATTTGTTATAACATATATATCTACTTTTTTTTAAAAAAATTATTTAATTTCAAATTACAGATAATTACGTGTAGGTATATCTTTGAAGATGTCATAGTGAAAATACAAATTTCAGCCTTCTGTTTTCTTCCCCTCTCTCTCTCCGTTTTTTCTTTTTTACTTAATAGACATGTTTTGAACTATAACTCCCTTGTGTCATAGAAGCGTTTTATGTCCATCAAAAACACTGTCCGTTGTACGGGCACTTGACATCAACCTTCGCCATATTTTAATATCGAATTCGAGGTTTAACACTTAGAAAAATTCAAGGCAACATAAATAAAGAAGGAGACAAGCAGATTTACGCGAAACCATTTTCCCAACCTTTTATAAAAATCAATTACAAAGGAAATTCTCGAGTTCGGCAAGGTGCTGCCACCAACTCACAAAATTGCCAACAAGTGCACAAGTCTACCTTATAAAAGCCCCCGCCTAAGGCCGCTCGTGTTCCCAACTCGTTTGGCAAGGCAATGGTACATATTTTGCCATGCTCAAGCCCCAAAATAGACAACCCTATGCCTATTTGATAGACTATTTCTCTTCCTAGGTACTTAGCCCATTTTAAGGTTGCTAGCACATATTTATATAGTGTAGTCAACCCAAAAGTAGTTCCTATGTTCAGTTGGCATCCCCCAACTCATAGGACATGATCCCCCATGATCTAAAACGTGGGAACATGTCTAAACATGTCCCAAAAATGTGCAAACACTCAGCCCATTTTCAGCACTTTGGACAAAGGTGGTTGTAACCGTCCAACCGCATCATGTGCACAGTATATGTGCGCATTTTCTTGGCCAGTTGCTGCCCCAATTTCATGCCTTGGCTTAGACCAGCTCCAATGCCATAAATTTCTTAGCCATCGCCTACGAACTTGGCCCGTTGCTGCATCTTTAAAGTCATGACAAACCTGCCCGCGCGCAGCCTTTCCGTTACACATTTGCTCATCCTTGTCAAGTCGCCCCTACTTGATCAAGCTTGCCCTTTGCCAATGCCATGCTGATTTTAGCATCAAGTAACCAAGCCTTGATGCCCTTCCCTTTGCCAAGTCATTTGCCCTCAATTAACTTAGGTGCCAGTCCGCTCACCTAAGTCATGGCAACACCACATTGCTAATGTCAATGCCTTGGCACTAAGCTGCCCCACTTTAGTGTCGAGGTCTTTCCCGTTTTGCCTTGTCAAGCATTCGTTTAGCCAGTCTAGTTCCGTCATGGTCTTGGCCTTTGCTTGCAAACAATCCCTTTATATTTTTGATGTAGTCCGTCATACCAAAGCCCTCAAATAGAAGCGTAATCCGTCACACTTGCCCTTGCAACAGTTTGTTGCTATCGACAACACCCACATTGTCTTGCATGTTGATTTTTCTCGCGCATAAGGCCAATGTCAAGGCCATCATGCCAAAATCCTTGCCACTGCCGTGCCGCTTGCCAATCAGCTTAGTCAAGGGTCTAACACCTTGCTGCCTCAATAATCAAGTGCTGTCCTTGTTGTCGTTTGCACTTTGTTCCCTTTCATTGCTACTGAAAATTTTATTTTGTGTCATATACAATTGATATTAATTGTATGGAGCATGCTATTTATCTCATAATTTTATAGACCCAAAAATATAAAATTAGGGATCACAAATTAATACTCACACAACTAATATAAATTATGTGAAATACGCCATAAAATTTCTCCCCTTATCACCGAAAGATAATGAAATTCCCCGGTTTATCAAGAGTGTGTGTCTTTTTTTTTTTTTTTTTTAGGCTTGAGAGAAAGATAGTATAATAAGTTTTTGTTAAAGGACCCCAGTTACTCCCTTCACCCTATTGAAAATAATTTGAACAAATATTTATATATTAGTTTAATTTCTAAATACATAAAAAAGAAAATGGTTAAAAAAATAATCAGCGTGCTCAATGCTTCATTTTTTACTGCTACAAGTATGGATGAGCATTCGGGCAATTCAGATTGAATATGAAAAATTAGATTGGATTTTCGGCTTTCGTATTGAACAAATACTAATCCATATTCAATCCAAATAAACTTGAATTGGATCAAATTTTTTAAGTTTGAATTGGGAATAATTGGTTTGGATATTTTAAATTTTCGGCTTTCGTATTAAAGAAATGATAATTTAATTCCAATCCAAATAAAATCGGATCGGATCAGATTGGATTTTATAAGTTTGGATTCGGAATAATCGGTATTTTGAATTTTCGATTTTGAGCTTATAAGTTGAGATGTTTTCCCTTTCTACCATTATGAACATCAAAATGAAGTATTCATGTTAAATTGCCTAAAAAGTTCTTTATTTTTATCGCAATTATCCAAATAAAGTATTCAACTAATGAGATCGTCATCAAAGAAATATAACAAAGACATTAATAAGGCGGTCGATAAGAAGTAGTAATAGTAAATCATGTCCAAATAGAAGATATTGTGATACTAACTTAGTAATTAGTATTGCATATATGAGATTATGTCCAACGGTTAGGATATTGGACTTGTTACTATTGGCTTATGAATAATGGATATATAAAATATAAAACATAAAAATATTGATTTTCGGATATCCAAAACTCTGAAGTACCAAATCCAATATCCAATTTGAAATCCAAAAATCTTGAAAATTAAATCCGGAATTCAATCTATAATCCTAAAATCCAAATAATTCAAATTTCGATTTGGATATCAAGTTTGTCCAAACTATGCTCGCTCCTTCCTTCAAGCAAGAGAAATACAATGGTCTTACATTAGGCCCGGAATGAGGTTTTTGTATTACATTATGTGACACGTCAAATATTTATATTATATTTATCATTTGTAGCTGCATTTTTAGCAAATTTACCATTCGTAGCTAATTGAATTTTATAACAAATTCATAAAATAATAGATTAATTGTTTGAGATGAAATAAAAGAGTAACAAGCTCTCGCAGCTCAGTTGGTTAGAGCGCTCTCTTAATTAGCGGAGGTCTTGAGTTTGACTCTTGAAAAGAACGTTTTATTTTTTTAGTATTTCTGTATTTTGCCTTAGTTGTATTTATTGCACGAACAAATGCAACTAATACATGTTGTATCCTTTGTATACACCCTTGTATATAGTCGGTAAAAGTTATATCCTTTGTATACACATTTATATTTCACCTTTATGAATGAATACCTATCTGTGAACGAATATAACAAATATACGCGGTATTCAATACGCGAACGAGTACATTTGACACATGTTATATCCGTTGCGTGTTTGAATACAAGTGATATAAGTTAATAACAATAGAATAGTTACGAATAGTAATTAGGTAACTATAATTACTAGACTCAAAACTATAGCGATTTATGAAAATTACTCTTTTGAAATTTGGGATGAAATAATGGTCCTAGTATCTCCTTAAGAGAGGTGAAATATTTGTAACATTTACAATGAAACAAGTGTAGAGTAGATTAACAATACAAATGTCTTCAATACTATCTGTGATCAAACAGACAAATAAGCTGATTTTATATGAGGTAACATGACAATTAATTTATGCCATATCATGATTAGATTTATCTGCATAAGAAAATGAGATCATGATTTATTAAGTGACTTCGTAACATGTTTTCAAAAGCTAATTAAAGAATTCCTCTTAGATTATTGGACATACATAAATACATATATTGGCACCTAAAACACTCCATATAATTTAGTTTATTCTCCAATGGCATTTTTTTTTTGTCTTCAAAATTTTGTTGATACTTTTCTATTGTAAAAATAACACACATATCCCACATCTTTTACCTAAATCTTAATGCTCAGTTACTCACAGATTTAGATTATAATGACACATTTACCTGCTAATGAAGGGCAAGTTAGTACTTTCACTTGATTGGAGAAAATTTAGTAAGTCGGTTATAGGAGGCGATCAAGCTTAGCCTTTAGACTAGGTTACTAAACTTAGCAATAACTGAAAAACCAAAGCTTGCTTAAGCAACACTAAAACTAAGCTAAATATAAATTAATACATTATTATCTTTAATTACTCAGCAAATCACCACCAATTTAAAAATCCCTTTTCTTTTGCTTTTTTTCGTAGTTAAGGAAGAAAAAAAACCAAAAAAATGAAGAATGGTCCAAGGTAAGATACTAAAAATAAAATAAAAAATAAAAAACCCAGCGTTTGTCAGATTCAGAGCCACCCTTTTCTCTCTCCTTCTCTCCCTCTGTGTGTGTGTGTGTGTGTTAGTACTGAGTACATACAATACAAATACTGCGAAACTTTGCTTTTTTCATTTTAATGGCGTGACTTGAACACAACACTGTCCTTTTCTTATTCCTCCCCACTCACTACCAAATATCCATCTGTTCTTCAAATACTCAAAACCCCAAATACAGAAACAAAATCTTCTCGAATTCCCAATGCAAACTTTATTAATTTCCTCACCAACCTTAAAAACCAAAAATTCTCCTCGTATTGTATTAATCTAATATCCATCCATATATTTCTGTTTCTTAGTATAGTTGTTAACACGTAACGTGTGTGTGTGTATCTGTTTGCTATTTGCTATATAGAGTTTTTACACGAGGTTTGTATTGTGTGATGTATAGAGGTGAAGAAAAGGGAAAAATGAAGGGTGCTGATGAAATGCTGAGGATGATGATGATTAAGGAAAACGTTTCATATTTGCATCAAAATCATCAATATGATCATCAAACAATGATGGGGTTTTCGCCGTCGGGTTCAAGTTCTTCGTTTTCTGGTACTGGGTTTGGTTTATATGGTGATGATTCAGTGGATTCTTGGAATGTATTTGATCATCAGAATATTAATCAAGGAGAAGGTGGAGTAGTTGATATTACTAATACTACTTCTGGTTGGTCTAACATGCTATTTCACGAACAGAATTTTGATAAGCATGTTGACATAGGTGATCTGTCTAAGAGATTTAATTATGGGGTGAACATCAATGGAACAGGAAATTATGGTCATGATTTTTCTGATTTTCAAAAGTCAGGAGAATTATTAGGTGGACAGAAAAATTATTTGTATGATTCAATGGGGTCTTTTTGTAGTACTAACAAACTTCCTGTTAATCCTCTGTACAATGACCTCTGTTATCAAAAAGAGCAAATTGATTATACTAATTTGTGTAACATGAATAGGCCTAGTAGTAATGTGAGTCTTGGATACTCAGACCAGTGTGGATTTAATGATGCTGGTGTTGATAGTAGTTTGTTTAGTTCATTGCATGGCATAAACCAAAGCAGGATGGGATTAAATTCAGAATGTGATTGTTCCATTTTAAAGCAGCAAAGGGCTAAATCAATACCTACTACTAACATAGTGAATCACCCTCTTTCCCCATTGCCATATTCAAGAAGCCATGAGAGTGAAGATAGCTTCATTATTCAAGGGGAATGTTTAAAATATGCTTCTGAACAGAGAAGTTTAAAGGGTCAGAAGAAAAAATCGCGGAATGAGATTAAAATTGAAAGGTTGCAAGAGAAGAAACCAGCAAGAAATAGCAGCTTATTGCATAATGGTTTAGGGAACACAGAATTCCAAGTAAGAGGAGTTAGTAAAAATGGTTTGGCCTCAAGGGATGATGCTAGTCTTACGCGTTCGGAACCAAACTATGTGTATTTGGCAGCTAAAGATCAGCTGGGGTGTAGGTATTTACAGAGGATATTTGATGAAGGGACCTCAGAAGATGTTCAGATAATATTCAATGGCATCATTCATAATATCTTTGAGCTAATGAAGGATCCATTCGGGAACTATCTCGTGCAGAAATTATTGACTGTTTGTAGTGATGAGCAGAGAATGCAGTTTGTGCTTATGGTGACTGATAATCCAGGAGAGCTTATGAAAACATCCAGGACTACGCACGGGTAAATGCAGAAAAAAATTGCTCTACCTTTTTTGCTACTCTTTACATTGTTGATTCTTGAACTGCTTTTTTAAATCAAGTTGCTACCATTTCCTTTATTCAGGACTCGTGTTGTGCAAAAGTTAATTGAGACAATGAAGACCAGGCTGGAAATTTCATTAGTTATAAGGGCACTTCAGCCTGGTATTCTTAATCTGATGATGGATGTAAATGGAAATCATGTGGTTCAGCGTTGCTTGCATTGTTTAAGCAAGGATCATAACAAGGTGTGACATCATTTTCTCATTGAATATAATTGGAGTTGTTAGGTGGAAATTTTGATAAACATAATATATTCATGTGCCTAAGTTACTTGTTTGGTACTAAAACTTTAGCTTAAATTTGGACCACCTTTTTGTTGGCACCATTTAAATGCAAGAGAATGTCATGAATACATAGTAAATATTACTTATCTTTCTTAATGCAGCAAGTAACTAAGAGTTCTTTTTATCTTTCAAATGATTCCTAAGAGCTGTTATTGAATGTGCATTCGACTTTGATGGTTCTAGAGGATCATTCATATGTTTTTCACTTCCTGAATATTGGGTTGTTTGGCTGTGTTGAAGCAAGTAACTTTTGGTGTGTTCCAGTTATGGTAAAGTTAAAAGGTTCACACTAAACGTGTAGTGAAATACACATGTTGGCAAATTACACAATTCTAGAGCTTGTATACTCTCACTTTGATACATGGGTAATGTACTGGATATTCCGTTTCAATTGGTTCTGCTTCCATTATTCTAAGTATCTAATCTGAAGTTTTCCTATCCTGCACAGCTAGTATTTGGTCTTGAGGTTTTCCTAGATATATACATATACGTGCTGACGTTGTGTGTACTTGCGAAGTTTGTAAAGCAATAAACACTAAATTCACAAAGAACTGGATGACTACTAGTTATAAAACAATGTGAAATGAGTGACAAACCTTTATTTGCCTGTTATGTGCTTTTTTCATATGTGTTGCTTGACAGATCGGTAGTTTCAACACTCTGCAGATCTTCAGTTAAAATATGTACCTCTTTACTTTCATTTCATTTTGATTTCTTTTCACATGGGATGTACTATATCTGAAGCAGAACATGTGGGCCTTTATTGTTGTTCAACAGTATTCATAGGAACAGAATAATTGTATTGATGGGAAGTATCTTAGGGAGATTTCACCGTAGTTGTGCACTTATACCTATTTGTGTTTTCATATCTGTAGAATATGAACTCAAGAAGTATAGTTCAATTAGCTTTTAAAGTATTTTATTATGTATTGTGAAACTGGTCTGTTTGATGAATCATTATGCAGCTTATTTTTGATGTTGCGGCTAAACATTGTATTGATATTGCAACACATCGTTATGGATGCTGTGTGCTGAACAAGTGCATCACTTATTCAACTGGGAAGCTACGTGAGAAGTTGCTTGTTGGGATTTGTTCTAATGGGCTTAAGCTTGCTCAAGATCCTTTTGGGTAAAATTCAGAACTTCTACTCTCCTTTCTAAGATATTTTAGAGGCTAAAGGGGCTTTCCAAAGAAGCAAACTCTGGTCTAGTATCAAGATGATGGCATGTAGCGTGCCAGATAAATTATTCCCTCCTGCTGCTTTTAATGTGTCTCTTGTTCAATATTTGGAAATTATAATATACCTGCTTACTTTTAAATTATCCGTTTATTGTTAGTGTAATCTTCTTCCAGAATCACGTTACATATTCCATGTTACCACAGTTAAGGCTAGCTGTGTCCTCTTCATAAAGATTACTAATGATCAATTGCCAGGAGATCCAGCGGAAGTGTATTGAACTGTTTATAGGATATGGCTCAGCAGTTCGCCCCTTATGCTTTTGTTTATCCTATCCATTTTTAGGCACCAAAAACAAGCAGCTATTCCATCTCTTTTACTTGTTTTGTATGATGTAAACTATGCCCATACCTCATAAATATTTGCTAGTTACCTTAAGAAAAATATTTATTCTGTTTCATGTTAATCTTTTCCTTAAAGCAGCATTTGTGTGTTGCCTGCATAGTCCTTTTTGTGGCGCCTTTTTCATTTTGCTTCTTTACATACTAAAATTTGTTGAAATTTTCTAACTCACAATACAGGAATTATGTTGTTCAATTCATAATAGAGTTAAAGATAGCCTCTGCTGCAGCTATGTTGCTCTCTCAGTTTGATGGCCATTATGTATACCTCTCAAGGCAAAAGTTTGGCAGTCATGTTGTTGAAAAGTTCCTAAAGTGTGTTGAAGAAAGCAGGTCGAGAATCATCAATGAGTTAGTCTCAGAGCCTCATTTTGATCAGTTGCTGCAAGATCCTTTTGCTAACTATGTGATTCAGTCTGCACTTGGCGTTACTAAGGTTAGCATATGAACTTGTTATGTTTCTATATATCTAGATGCTTTAAACTTCTTATGTTTCCATATACTTATGTGCTTCAAGCTCTGATTCCATATGTGATCATGTCTTTGGTTCGGCTCCAACCTATGTGCTGGCCATTTGTTGGTTGAGTAATACTTTATGCATGTATGAGTTCTGATAAAACTGACGATAAGATACATTTATGATGAGCTAATGAATCGGATTTTCTGAATGATATCTCTTTTGAGTCCCGCTCTCCTTTTCAGCTGAAAGGAAAAGTGAAAAAAGAAAATGTGTTCTTTTTCTAATTCCTAAACAAAGGTTATAATGCTCTTTCCTGTAGTAAGATGGACATTTGTGCTCAAGCTTGAGTTGCATCCAACAAGAATATGTAGTCATCACTGTAGAAGCAATTTACTGCATTGTTATACACTAAGTTTACAATGTGTCCAAGGTCTCAAATTTGTTGTTATATCAGGTGGATGATTCTTGGACATATAAACTGGAACTTGCTTCCACTAGTAAGTAGGAAGTGTTAATAAAAAGTCTAGTTAATTTTTATGACTGTAGTAGTTACGCTGGACTAGTACCATATGAGACATTGACTTGGTAAACAAAACCAGATGATTGTTTCAGTATTTGCATATTCTTATTCCTTGTAACTTTTACTTTGAAGCAGGGATCCGTTCGAGCTTTGTTGCTTCAAGCTGTGAAGCCTCACATGCTTCTCCTGCGAACGAGTCCATACTGCAAGAAGATCTTCTCTCGGCGACTATTAAAAAAGTAATCCTCCAAGCAAGAGTAAAATGTTGTTGTTCTCTTACTATTACCTTCTCTATTTAGGTACTAGATGTGGATTGTATCTTATCTATGATCCTATTTAGGTGAGATCACTAGCATATCAGACTGTTGTATGTCATGCAAGATTTTGGTTGATGCGTCTTTGTAAGATGCTGTTTGTCTATTTGCTCAAACTTTAGGATGTGTAAGATTGTAAGGGATCGTGACAATCTGTGACTTACCTGAATCAAGTTCCTATTTCTGTTGTGGTTATCACAGAAGATCTTCATTTGGTCTAAGTTACTTGATCTTTCTGTATGATTTCATGCTTATCTGGTGCACTCGAACTCTTCTAGTGAGATATATGTTTGCTTTACTTGACAGTGGTATCGATTATCGATATGTTGAATGCACAATTAACGTGACAGATGCAAATACTTGGACAATATGCTATCAGTATAATGGATGCAAGATGAACAAACGGATGCAAATTATAAAAATACATTCTTAGATAGCATAAAGTTGCATATTCAAAGTTTCTCACAAGAAGAAAAGGAGTAAAAGCTCACGTCAAATAGACCACGCTCAATCATCAAACATACAGCGGATGCCAACTTTCAAGTATAGGGGATAGCATATTTATTCTGGTAATTATAAAGCAAATCCTTCTTAGTCCTCCTCTTGTCCAAGCAGAGCCAACAACATATTCTCATAATCTCCTCTTGTATCTTTGGCAATGGCGCGACCCAGAGGGATGCTATCCCTCTTCTGGTACTCATTAGCGATAGTTTTCATATCAATCTCAGCCCTTGTAGCGATAACTCTGGTCAGATGATCTTCCTCTGTTCCTCTCCTGTTAATTGCATCTCGAAGAACCTCCACGAAGTAGTGCTCGGTGTAGACAAGACCTTTTATGGTTGCCCTCAATAGTCCAACAAACTCATCCCCCTCTTCCAATTGCTGCTCATTAGCAAAAAAACTCATTAAATCAGTAAAACAGACATAATAAAGCCAGTCCTACAGTACAAAAGGGGCATCAATGTGTTTACCTTTAGGATATCCTCTTCATATTCATCTTTATAATGATTCAGAGTAGCATTGATCTGTGCTTTGCTCCTTGTGGCTAGAATTCTGATGACCTCATCGTCACTGTAAGCCTTATCGGAGATCTTCTCATGCAGTATTTTAGCTTCAGCTTTAGCAAGACGCAAGTCCACCTCGTCTCCTCCATATCGATAGGAGCTCACAAGAGCTACCAAAAGCTGAAAGAAATTGGAAACTTGAATGAGTAACTCAAAAAATTCAATATTCAGTCTCACTATTCCTCCAAGTATGAGCCAAACTTATGAACAACCTTAGTGTTGCGGAAGCCAAATGTATATAGTGTGAATAAGTCACAACTACTATACCAAAATTATGGCAGCCACCAAATAATAAATAAGACAATAAAGCAATAATAAAAGGAACACCAGAATTTACGAGGTTCGGCTAATTTTGCCTACTCCTCGGACACAACCAATATTTTATTCCACTCCAAAATACAAGTGAAATAATACTAAAGAGAGAAGATACAAATGCCTTAAGAAGATAAGAAGGCAAATGAGAGGTGTGTTTAAATCCTAAACATTAGGCCTTCTTTTATAGGGAGAAAATCCCCCCAACTTCACTTCCCAACCGATGTGGGATGAAATTTTGTCAAACTTCAACAAATCTCCACCTTGACAAAAATTCTACATCTTCAATTTTCTCTCTATAACAAATTTTGGTTGTGTCTTCATCTTCAATCTTCAGTGTTCAACAATGTTGATCAAATCCAAACAATGTTGAAACTTGATCGCTGTCACCACCTTTGTCAGCATATCAGCAGGATTCTCCGTAGTATGAATTTTCTTCACCGTAACTCCACCTTCTTCTATGATTTCTCGTACGAAGTGATACCGAACATCAATGTGCTTCGTCCTTGCATGATAAACTTGGTTCTTCGCTAATTGAATAGCACTTTGACTATCACAAAAAATTGTGATACCTTTTTGTTCAACACCAAGCTCCTTTAGCAATCCTTGAAGCCAAATTGCCTCCTTCACAGCCTCTGTAATAGCCATGTACTCTGCCTCTGTTGTAGACAAAGCAACTGTTGACTGCAAAGTAGACTTCCAACTAACTGGTGCCTTTGCAAAAGTAAACACATAACCAGTAGTTGATCTACGTTTGTCCAGATCACCCGCAAAATCTGAGTCACAATATCCAACTACAGACTGATTGCCTTCCCGCTCAAAAACTAACCCGACATCTACAGTATTATGAATATACCGTAGAATCCACTTCACAGCTTGCCAATGCTCCTTTCCCGGATTATGCATATATCTGCTAATAACTCCAACAACTTGTGAAATGTCAGGTCTCGTACAGACCATTGCATACATCAAGCTACCAACAACATTTGCGTATGGTACCTTTGACATATACTCTTGTTCAACTTCATCCAATGGCGACATAGTAGTACTTAGCTTAAAATGGGGAGCAAGTGGAGTACTAACTGGCTTAGTCTTGTCATCTATGCCAAAACGTTGTAGTACTCTCTTCAAATATTCTTTCTGAGATAAACAGAGTTTCTTTGAACGTCTATCTCTTATTATCTCCATGCCAAGAATTTTTTTCGCCTCACCCAGATCCTTCATCTCGAACTCCTTCTTCAATTGAATCTTCAACTTATCAATTTCTTCCGAATTCTTGGAAGCTATCAACATATCATCAACATATAGGAGAAGATATATAAAGGAACCATTTTAAGCTTGCGCAAATACACACAATGATCGTATTTGCTTCTCTTGTACCCTTGCTGCAACATAAACTTGTCAAATCGCTTGTACCATTGTCTAGAAGATTGTTTCAACCCGTACAACGATTTTTCAAGTTTGCAAACCATATTTTCCTTTCCAACAACTTTGAATCCTTCTGGCTGAGTCATGTAGATTTCCTCCTCCAAGTTTCCATGTAAAAACGCAGTTTTTACATCCATCTGAACTAGTTCCAAATCCAATTGTGCTACCAAAGCCAACATAATTCGAATGGAGGAATGTTTTACAACTGGAGAAAATACTTCATTGTAATCAATTCCCTCCTTTTGAGCATATCCTTTGGCCACCAATCTTGCTTTGTAGCGAACATCTACTTGGTTAGGAAACCCTTCCTTCTTTGCAAATACCCATTTGCACCCAATTGCTTTCTTTCCCTTCGGGAGATTGGCCAATCTCCATGTATGATTCTGATGAAGGGACTGTATTTCATCATTCATGGCAATCCTTCACTTATCTTCTTCTGAACTTTGGACTGCATCTTTATAAGTGGTGGGAACATCATCACCTGCAATTGCGGTTGCACAAGCAACTGTCTCTATGAGACGAACAGGTTTCGTTACTTTCCTTTTTGGCCTGCTGGTTGCTATTGATTCAAGTTGTTGTTGAGGTTCCCGAGTTGGAATCTCCTCTACTGGCTCTCCTTCCAGAGGATAATCTTCATTTGTTTCCTCCTATGCTTCTTGTGTAGGAAAAATAAATTTTCCCTCAAACTCCACCTGCTTAGAAGCACCATCATCTTGTTTGGTATCTTTATTTGTTACCTTGTTTACCATAGAAGATTCATCGAAGGTAACATCCCTGCTGAATATTACTTTCTTTGTCATAGGACACCATAAGCGATGTCCTTTGACTCCAGAAGTAATCCCCATAAAAATAGCCTTCTTTGCCCTTGGATCCAATTTTGACTCCGTCACATGATAATATGCAGTTGAGCCAAACACGTGCAAAGAGTCGTAATCTACAACAAGCTTTCCATACCATTTTTCAAATGGTGTCTTGCCATCAATAGCAGCAGATGGTAAGCGATTAATGAGGTGGCATGCATATGTAATTGCCTCAGCCCAAAATTCTTTGCCCAAGCCAGCATTGGACAACATACACCGTACCTTCTCCAGCAAGGTACGGTTCATGCGTTCTGCCACTCCATTCTATTGTGGTGTATGTCTGACAGTGAAATGTCGGACGATGCCATCATTTTCACTGACCTTATTGAAATGATCATTTTTGTATTCACCTCCATTGTCTGTGCGAATACACTTGATCCTCCTGCCCGTTTGATTCTCTACCATCGTCTTCCATTTGAGAAAAATTCCAGCACTTCATCTTTGCTCTTCATTGCATACACCCATACTCTTCGGGAAAAATCATCAACAAAGGTCACAAAATAGTGATTCCCACCCAATGAAGGTGTTTTGGAAGGACCCCAAACGTCAGAGTGTACATAATCCAAAATGCCTTTAGTATTATGGATTGCTGTACCAAATTTAACCCTTGTTTGTTTTCCTTTGACACAATGCTCGCAAAACTCCAAATTGCAAGCCTTTAATCCTTTCAACAATCCTTGATCCGATAGAGTTTTCAAGGATTTTCCTCCAACATGTCCCAAGCGCATGTGCCATAGCCTGGTTGCTTCTGCCTCTTTGTTGTCACTGGACGTTACTGTCGATGTCCCAATAACTGTACTACCGATATAATGGTACATGTTATTGTTCTTCCGATTGGCTTTCATTACCACTAGTGCACCAGAGCATACTCTCATCACTCCATTTTCTGCAATAATTTTGAACCCTTTGATTCTAGGGCTCCCACAGAGATGAGATTTGTCTTTAAACCTGGTACATATCGAACATGTGTTAGTGTTCTGGTCATTCCACCATGGTTCCTTAATCGTATTGAACCAATTCCATATGAGGTAAGAGGGCTGTTATCCGCTGTTTGGACGACTCCATATTCTCCTTCTCGAAAGTCCACAAACCAATCCCTGTTGGGACACATATGATAGCTACAAGCCGAATCCATCAACCATATGTCTGATGACGTTGACGGATCAGTTGTAACTAATGAGAAATCCGAATCATCACAATCAGCTACATTTGAATCCATAATGGCCTTTCCATTGTTATGTTTGGCCTTATTATTCAACTTCGGACAGTCCTTTTTCCAGTGCCCCTTTTCTCGACAAAAGGCACATTCATCTTTGCTGGGTTTAGATCTTGACTTAGATCTTCCTTTTCTTGTCCTCGTTTGATTTTGAGGACGACCCCTCACGAACAGTGCTTCTCCTTCTCCGCCCTTCTGTTTTTCTCGCTTTCTTTGTTCATAGCTGTACAAAGCCGAACAAACTTCTCGGAGAGAAACTTCGTCATTTCCATGGAGTAGAGTAGTTTCAAGGTGCTCGTACTCGTCAGGAAGTGACGCCAACAACATCAATGCCAAGTCACCATCATCATAAGTTGTATCCATATTTTGCAAATCCGTGACCAACTTATTGAAACTGGTGATATGTTCATTCATCGTGGTACCAGGAACATAAGTGAAGTGAAACAGTCTCTTCTTCATGTACAATTTATTTTGACTGTTTTTCTTCAAAAATTTATCCTCCAGTGCTTTCCATAATTTACTTGCAGAAGTTTCCTTTGTGTATGGATATTTCTGCTCTCTAGCAAGGTAGGATCGAATGGTACCGCAAGCAACACGGTTGATAATTCTCCAATCTTCTTCTCCAATACCGTCTGGTCTCTTTTCTTCAATAGCAAGATCTAGCCCTTGTTGAAAAAGGACATCTAGAACCTCGCCTTGCCACATCCCAAAATGTCCGGACCCGTCAAAAATTTCTACCGCAAATTTCGCATTTGACACAATTCTTGTCATAAGCGAAGATGCCAATGATGACGTATTGTTGACACTTGATGTAGATTCTTCTTGTTTATTATCTCCCATTTTGACACAAATATTATTTAATAGTGACGACACAAATCAAGATTATTTCCTTTCTGGTATGAAAGATCAAACTACACTGCAACCACAGAGCATACTCAGATAGAACCTTGACTCAGTTTTTATACTAATGGTTTTAAGTTGATTTACAATAACAAGTAATTCTACATATTATATTGTAACTAGTTAAAAAAAGTAATTGTTGCGGAAGCCAAATGTATATAGTGTGAATAAGTCACAACTACTATACCAAAATTATGGCAACCACCAAATAATAAATAAGACAATAAAGCAATAAGAAAAGGAACACCAGAATTTACGAGGTTCGGCTAATTTTGCCTACTCCTCGGGACACAACCAATATTTTATTCCACTCCAAAATACAAGTGAAATAATACTAAAGAGAAAAGATACAAATGCCTTAAGAAGATAAGAAGGCAAATGAGAGGTGTGTTTAAATCCTAAACATTAGGCCTTCTTTTATAGGGAGAAAATCCCCCAACTTCACTTCCCAACCGATGTGGGATGAAATTTTGTCAAACTTCAACACTTAGACAGTACACTGCAAATGGTATCCAATAAATCATAGACAAAGACATCCTAGCCTTGACAATGTGTACAAGGTTAACTATTCATTAATCAAACATTTAGATTAGAAATTCTATACTTTGGCGAGACTAGTTGCAATTAGAACAATTTGAAACGTAGTGATTAATCCAGTACCTTGCGGTGTTCTCCAGTAGTGTGATAAGCAACGTCCTCTTCAAGAGATTTCTTGTAACGAGCATGATAAGCTTCCCTTGCCAAAACCAATTCTTTAGGAGATCTGGTACAAGCTATTTCCACAAGAACAAAATTGCTTTTTGTCCATCTCTTAGTAGCTTCCTTCGCCAAATAGGCATCGCGCTCTGAAGGATCCAATGTCCACACTACCACCAATTTCTGAGAGAAAAACATACTAAGTGTTAGCCTTTTCATCAAATGTATCGAGGATCTAGAATCAATGGATTCAGAATACGTATGGTTGTTATAAGGATACATTTTCTAACATGTGTATACATAATCCAAGCCAAAAGCATGGATTTGTTTCTACTCAAAAGAACTCGTCCAAGATCCGCCTTTGATCACGGTAAGTCAGAAACTCAACTGATCAACTAAGCATTCTAACAAATCGAAGGTTTTATTAAATTTGTTCATGTCTAGTATAAGTATCGCAAGAAAAGAAGTTCTAGGTGAGGCTTGCCGCTTGGTAGGGGCTAAGTGGGGTTTGGTACAGGTATTGCATGCTTTTAATTTATGGTTTAATTTAGATAATTATTATTGCGATTTATGGTCTATGTTGATAATTATTCTGTTGGAGTTACTAATATTTTTTTTGTTTTTGTTTTCTTTTTCCTGAAAAGATAATTGATTGCAAACAATATCTCTGTCCTTTCGGTAGGACTAGTAATAACCTCAAAATCATTGGTAAGTTCTCTGTCCAACTCTTTAAGGATATCTTCACCAAAAGTCTCAGTATAAGTCTGTTGAATCAACTTGCGTTGAGCAGCATTTCTATGAGCCAAAATTGATATGATCAACTTCTCGTTTGTTCCCCATCCTGCAAACAGTAACCATCAAAACTCAATCTCAACCATCAATCTAATACTAGTAGAGCAAGATCTTTATAATCAGAAGATCATAATAAGCAGTATCAGAACTAGATGTATAGAATATACTAAAAGATCAAATAATGAAGCAAACAAGTGAATCTGTGTATATGTACGGTCTATATATATACACATCAAATGGACCAATATTCTTACAAAGATCTAATGCTATAAGTTGATATAAATTGTGAAAAGAGGCCTAAATTATTTAAGATGATAATAAAATAGGCATAAAGAGATTAGTAGTAGACCTTTGAAGGCAGATCGGAGTTGTTCACAGTCTTCAGCTACTGAAGGAACTTCTGCCGGAACAGTAAAACTGGCCATTTTTATGATTGTCAAAACTCGAAAATGCAAGCAGACTAAGGTAAGATCGTATATTTTCCACCCTCCTTTCTTGCCTTTTTAAAGACACAGAAAATGACCTTTGCATTACAATATTGCCCTCCTTTTATTTATTTTTTATTTCCATTTTTTTTTTTTGTTATTCCGCGTTTGGCGGTGTCAATCAAAAAGTTTCAATACTACGATATTTTATATGGATCTTAAATACAAGATGTCGAAGAAGAAATTCAATCATTTTCGTAGTAGCCGGGCCACATCACATGCCACTACGTGCCATATGTACGTGTTTTAATGAATAAGCTGATATTATATATACTACGATATTTTAATAATTCTTAATACAAGATCCACATATTCTCAGGAGTGGCCCCTATTCCCCATATCCCTCTCACCAAATGTCGAAAAAGTTGTCCATTTACTTCAATCTCACCTTACAACTTGTCCTCTTTGCATTTTCTTTCTTCCTTGTTTTTCCTCTATTATACGCTAACATAATTCGGTTAAAACTTGAAAATAAAATTTAAAAATTATATTAAAAATTATTTTTTAATATTGAATTTGTATTCAGATATATATTTTATTTGAACAAATACCTCTTTTTTATTTTCTTTGAAAAAGTAATTAAAATTTATGGTTTAAATGGAGCTTACGTATAAATTATTTAAACTGCATTACAGATGGTTATCATGTGCTTGTTGCATTTGTAATGATTCGAAGTTTCTGCATCGGATGACCCCAAGGTACAAAAAATAACGTGATAATGATGTACTATAATACATATTGTGCCAAAATGAAAAAAAAAACGATTAAACAAATATGTGTATATATATTATCTTCAGATTCAATATCTTTCAAGCGGCCCTATATATTTGGTTGATAAAATATCTGGTAAGATATTGTATGGATATGAGTCCATGACTACATGATATGATAGAAAATGTCATCTTCACATGCAAGTAATGATAGCATTTTATTGTTGGGACTCCAAAAGTTACAACATACAATTGTATTTTAACCTTTTATGAGAGAGAGAGAGTACAAAAATTATTGTTAAGACTAAAGTCACATTTAATCATGTAATATTGGGGTCTAGTGTCGGGGTTACTTAAGTTAGACAAAAAGAAACGAAATATAAAGAATGAAAAATCCTTTCTATTGGTAACTATCTAAAGAGAGAACGTATGGCCAATTGAACCATACATATGGAGTGTAACGTATAGCCAGTTGAAGCTACCCTCTTAATTATGATTAAAATTCATTTATTCAATCTGTTATAGATCACATATTATATCGAGACTGATCCTTAATTCAATAAATGGATCTGTTTACAAAAGGGTACACTCATCAAGAAGCACGTACGGATATGATTCAAAATGTTAATGCTAAAACCTGTTGTAATTAAGCTGCATAACCCAAATGTTGCGTCCAAAGTCCGTCAAATGTAAAATTATACATGAGTAAATGATGATGGATGAAAACAATAAGCTTCTACTACGTGTCTATTGGTTGATTTGACTTCAAAATTAAAGAGAAGCATTTTGCTCGCAGATTTTATGTCATAATGCGAAAAAGATCTTTAAGGAGACGCGTGATGTTAGCTATGTTGTAGTCGGCAGAGAGTGCCAAATTTGTGGTCATCAACTGACTCATGATGGGAGATTGGGAGAATGGAAGCTGCACGTAACGGGTAAAATTGTGCGCTTTCATGACCTTGAAAGTTAGAAATTGGAGCCGTGAAAACGGCCTCTTGCATAAATGTAGGGCAAGAATGCAGTCAATAATTACTATGTTCTGATCTTTTCCCGAATCCTGGCCATAGCGGAAGTTGTAACGACTCGGCCGGCCGTTTCGAGAGTTACAATCCATTTCCCTATTTTTCTGCTTCATTTGTATTCTTCAGCTGTATTATATCTTACCGGGTTAGTTTCGGGTCCGGAGTGATTTTGAAGTAAATTGAGATACTTAGAGCCCCTTAGGATTAGCTTGTTTTAAGTGCTTTTAAGTCATTTTGTAGTGTTTGGATAAAAGTAAAAAAAAATGTTTTTAAGCACTTATTTTTAAGCTAAAATGACAAAAACAAGCCAAAAGCCAAAAGTTAGGACTCGTAACTTATGGCTTAAAAGTTGTTTTGGCTTAAAAGTCACTTAAAACAAGCTCATCCAAACGGGCTCTTAGTCCCTTTTGTGAAGGCTTAAGTTGGAAAAGTTGATCGAATGTTGACTTATCTGTAAACGATCTCAAATGTGAATTTTGATGGTTCTGTTAGCTCCGTTAGGTAATTTTGAACTTAGGAGTGCGTCCGGGATGTGATTTGGAGGCTCGTGGTAGAATTAGGCGTGAATTGACGAAAATTTAAATTTTGGTATTTTTGGTCGGTAATGGAAATTTTGATATTGGGGTGGGAATAGAATTCCAGAAGTTGGAGTAGGTTCGTGGTGTCATTTATGATTTGTGTGCAAAATTGAGGTCGTCCGAACATTATTTGATGGGTTTCGACATCATTTGTGAAATTTGAAAGTTTAGAACTTCTTAGACTTGAATTCGAGTGTAATTTGGTGTTTTGATGTTGTTTTGAGTAATTCGAAGGTTCGACTAAGTTCGTATGATGTTGTTGGATATGAGATATGTTTGGTTGAGGTCCCGAAAGGCCTCGGGGTGATTTCGGATAGTGCTCGGAGAGTTTGGAGTTGGAAAAATGCAGCTAAAGCTGTTGTTGCTGGTGTTTCCGCACCCGCGGAGTGGGAATCGCAGGTACGAAGTTTGCATATGCGGATTTGAGGCGCAGATGCATAGCTGGATTGCAGGTGCGACTTGGTCCCCGCATCTGCGATGACCGCAGATGCGGTCAGGTGATCGTAGAAGCGGAGTCTGACTTGTTAATGGAATTTCACATAAGCGGAGCTCTCTTTGCATATGCGATTCCGCAGATGCGGAAATAGGACCGCACGTGCGGTTTTTCTGGGTAGAAAAACCCCAGCTCAAGGTTTTGTTCTCTATTTTTGATTTTGTGTTTGAGGAACTCGGGAGAGAGGCGATTTTTCGAAGGATTTCAAGGGGCAACGTTGGGTAAGTGATTCTAACCTATAATGATATAATTTTCATGAATTTGTGGCTTTATCCATCATTTAATTGGAAATTTAAGCTAGAAATTTTGGAATTTGGGGCTTGAAAATTGGAGAGTGGATTTTGAGGATTTGAGTGACCAAATAATGTCAGATTTTGATAAATTTGGTATGGTTAGACTCGTAAGTGAATGGGCTTTCGAGTTTTGCAACTTTTATCAGATTTTTGAGCCATGGGCTCGGGGGCTAGATTTGAGCCGATTTTGGATGTTGGCTATGAATTTGATGTTTTCTTGTGGAATTGATTTTTGTAGCATATATTGATCGTATTGTATTGCTTGTGGTTAGATTAGAGACATTTGGAGGCCGATATATGAGGCAAAGGTGTCGTAAAGTAGGATTTTGGCTTGGTTTGAGGTAAGTAACGCTTTCAAACTTGGTTTTGAGGGTTCAAAACATTGAACTACGTGTTATGTGGTTAGTATTGAGGTGATGCGCATGCCAAGTGACGGGCGTGCGGGCATGTGATAACTAGGGATTATGATGCATTTTACACTCCTTCTTGCTTAAGTTTTCATTAGAAATGTGTACAAAATAGTCCCAAAGGCTCACAACTTTTGCTTGATTAGGTTTGATCATCAAGGTGACAAGGTGTCAAAAAAGAGTGAAACTTGCACAAGTACAAAGACAAGACCAAGCTCAGTCAAACAGGGCTAGTGCGGCCGCACACTGTTTTGTGCGGTACACAAGGATAAAGTTTAGAGACTATGTTTTTCAGGCCATCAGGCAATGCGGCCGCAAAGGATTTTGTGCGATCTGCATTGGGTTCATTGCACTCGCACTCGATTTCGTACAGTCTGCACGCCAAGGTTCAGAGATGACAATTGGAGGATTATGCCAATGCAGTCTGTGGTCCATTTTATGTGGACCGTAGTAGAAGCCACTGCGGCCGCGGTGTATTTTGTGCGGTCCATGGTGGCCAAAATTCAGATAGCAGAAAAGTCAAGCCAAGAGCTTTAGTGAGGCCGCACTCGATTTTGTGCAGTCTGCACTAGCCCCGCAGGGGTATTTTTGTCCAGAATTTTTAGCCTTGTATAAATAATTTCTTTTCCCATTTTTTAGGTCATCAGTTAGATTCTACAGCTGGGCTGCGCTCGTGAATATGGTTTTCTTGCCATTTTGGATTAAATTTACAATAGTTCTACCATTAAATCTTCAAGTTTTAATTAGTAATTTAATTTTATTGGTTTATCTTCATCTATTTCTTTGTTTTTTTTCTATTATCATGAGTAGCTAGACCCATCAGCTAGGGTTATGGCTCAATCCTAGTGTGAATAATTGATGGGTCTTGTGTTTTAAGGTTTGAATGTCTATCGGTGTTTGATATTTGGACTAATTTATAGTTTTATTGTCGAATTAGTGCTTACAAATACTAGTTTATGCTTTGTTGATTTTGGCTCTTCTTAAGAAAGAGAGCCTAAGTCTCCAGAATTAGTCCAACAATGAATTGGGCGCACTCAAAAGAATTGACAGCCTCAATTAAAGGGTTAAACCGAGAGATCGTAATACCCGACTTGAACCTTAATTGCTTGCACAAATGATCATATCCAATTGATCTTGAGAAAGTCAATTAGGGCAAAATCACTCGAACTACCGAGAAGTATAGAGTGAGTAGAATCGTGCAATATTTATATCGTAATCCCCAAATATGGAAACATAGCCTTAGTCATGAGAACCCGTTAATTATCCACCTAGGTGAAAGTCACTCCCCTAGTGCCTTTTAACTAGCTAGAACATCTTCAATAGTCTTTTTAGCTTAACTTAGCTCAATTTAGCATCTTAGTAGTATAAATTTAGAAGTTAAATAAAAAAACCAAAAATATTTAGAAGTGCAATTAGGAACGATTACACAACTCTAACTTAGATAGAAACTCAATTCCAATCTCTATCTCCGTGTGGAAATTGATCCCGCCCTTATCGGGTAAAAGCTGCTTCGGCCTCTCTTGCTACTTTATAGTAGTACAGGATTGGCTCCGATCAGCGTGCGCTGTGATAATCATGACCTGGTTCATTTCATGGCACCATTTAATGACTCTTTCTTGTTGATATTCGCGTTTCTACTATGTGCTAAAGTAATTGAGTTGTAAAGCATGCTAGATATCACGTTTGGGCTTCACCTAGATACTATTGGGACCCTAGTGGTCGTTTCTTGCTATCGTACCACTTATTTCACTATTATTTATACTCAGTCATATTCATGCATTTCATATCAATCTCATCAGTTATTATTGGCATAGCATATCATTGTTTCCGATATAGTTTCCATGGCATTGTGAACTCGTGAGTGAGACTGCAGAGTGATGACTAAGTGAGGTCGAGAGCCTGATTATGAGTAATTTGAAGGTTTAAGAAATTCTGAAGTTTGAACATAGATTGATTTTATTGCTACCAAGTTCGAATTTCAATTCTGGAACTTGGTATAGGTTCATTTTACTATTTAAGACTTGTCTGTAAAATTTGGTGCAATATGGAATTAATTTGATAAGATTCCGACGCTCGGTTGTAAATTTAAAAGTTCTTGAGTTTCTTTCAAAATTTCATGCATTTGATATCTGATTCATAATTCTAGGTGTTATTTTGGTGTTTTGATTGTGCGAGTGAGTTCGTGTGATGTTATTACATTCGTGTATATGTTTGGTTTGGAGCTCGAGGGGCTTGGGTGAGCTTGGATAAGCTATGGATCAATTTTGGACTTAGAGGATTGCTGGTTTATCTGTTGATGCTGTTTGAGGATAAGGAATTCATTTTTCGCGAACGCGAAGTAGTAGGGGTTAACCCTTCACGAACGCAATCTCTCTCTCGCGAATGCGTAGTATAAGGAGGGAACTGAGAGAATTTGGTTAGTTGTTCTACGCGAACGCGAGCCTAGGCTCGCGAACGCGAAAGCTAGGGGGGACAGACCATCACAAATATAACATCTCGCAAATGTGTACAACACTCGCAAACGTGTACAACATCTCGCGAACGTAAAGGTCAATAGGCCGTAATGTTTCGCGAATGCACATGTTTCTTGCGAATGCAATAAACACCTGACGCCCAGTCTTTAGAACTTCTAAAATCGGGAATCATCCTCTTTTTCAAGTTTGAGCTCGGTTTAGAGGCAATTTTGAAGAGGTTTTCATCCCAACTTCATAGGTTAGTAGATTTTAACTTGTTCCTTACACTTTCATAAAACACTCATTGATCTTAACCATCAATCTATGATTTTCCATGGTCGAAATTAGGGACTTAGGTAGAAATTGGAGATTTTCAGAAATTGAGGTCGGATTTCAAAACTAATCGCATAATCGGGCTTGGGGGTGAATGGATAATTGAATTTTGGTGCAAATTCCAGGTTTTGACCAAGCGAGCCTAGGGTTGACTTTTGTTGACTTTTTTCAAAAACATTAATAATTGAATCTATTTCACTCGTGGGTAGTTTCTAAAGCTTATTTTGAATTATTTGAAATATATTTAGTTAGATGGGATTGGTTTGGAATAGAGAGGTTCAAAGTAAAGTGGAAGCTAAGAAAGTTGCTTATTTGAAGCTAGTAGAGAGTACAAATGAGAAGGACAAAAAGGACTTATCAGGAGTGTTACATAAAGGCAAAGAAAGAGGCAAAGTTAGCAGTTACGACAGCTAAGAATGCATCGTTTCCTTATTTGTACAAGGAGCTCGAAGGCAAAGGTTGGGACAAGAGGTTGTACTAGTTAGCCAAGGTGAGAGAGAGGAAAGCCCGTGACTTAGACCAAGTCAAGTGCATCAAGGACGAGGATGGAAAAGTGTTGATGGACGAGGCACTCATTAGGAGAAGATGACAGACATACTTCCATAAACTGTTGAATAATAAGGGGGATTGACGCGTTGTTCTGGGTGAGTTGGAGCACTCCGAGAGTCGGCAGGATTGTGGGTACTATAGGCGGATTACGGTAGAGGAGGTGGAAGGGGCGATGCATAAGATGTGCAGGGGCAAAGCAACATGGCCAGACAAAATCCCGGTAGAATTCTGAAAGAGCGCTGGGCGGGCAGGTTTGGAGTGTCTCGCTAGGCTATTAATGTTATTTTTTAGACAAAAAAGATACCCGAAGAATGAAGGTGGAGTACGATAGTTTCGCTTTACAAGAACAAGGGTGATATCCAAAATTACAATAACTATATGAGTTTCAAGTTATTGAGTCACACTATGAAGGTTTGGGAGAGGGTGGTGGAGGTAAGGGTGGTGGAGGTAAGGGTGAGGAGGTGTGTGTCTAGTTGCGAGAATCAGTTTGGATTCATCCCGGGGCGTTCGACTACGGAAGCGATTCATCTGGTAAGGAGATTAGTGGAGCAGTACAGGGAGAGGAAGAAGAATTTGAATATGGTGTTTACTAACCTTGAGATGGCATACGATAAAGTTACAAGGGAGGTCCCGTGGAGGTATTTTGAGGTTAGTGGCGTTTCGGTAGCGTACGTGATTAAGTATATGTATGATGATGCTAAGACTCGAGTGAGGGTTGTGGGTGGTGACTTGGAATATTTCCATATGGTGATGGGGTTGCACCAGGGATCGACTCTCAGTCTATTTTTGTTTCCCTTGGCGATGGATGTACTGTCGCATCACATCCAAGGGGAGGTGCCTTGGTGCATTCTATTTGCCGATGATATATTGTTGATTGACCAGACACATAGTGGAGTTAATACGAGGTTATAGTTTTGGAGACATACCTTAAAGTCTAAAGGTTTCAAACTGAGTAGAACCAAGACAAAATACTTGGAGTGCAAATTACGTGAGACTCATGATGTAAATGTAGAGGTGTGACGACCCAAAGGGTCATCACCTATTTTTCTCATCTGTTTCGTGCTTCTGATGCCTTGAAAACCTTATCTTATATTGCCTCGATTACGTGCGCAATCCGGGAACGTAGCCGGAAAATTTTTGTCTTATAATATGTGAATTTTATGAAAAAAATTGAAGAATTTTGATATTAATATTGATATAGTTGACTTCAGTCAATATTTTTGGTAAACGGACCCGGACCCGAGTTCGAACGGTCCCGGAAGGTCCATGGATAAATATGGGACTCGGGCATGTGCTCGGAGTCAAATTCTGAGGCCTAGAGCCCGAGATATCAATTTTTCTGTTAAATTGTTTTTCTGAAATTATTAAGGAAAATAAAAATGAAAATTGATTAAAAGACCATGGTATCGGGCTCGTATTTTGGTTCCGACGTCCGGTACAAGTCTTATATATTGTTTAAGCACTTCCTGCAAAGTTTGACGGAAATTGAACGTCGTTTGACATGTTTGGAACTATGAGTTCCAAGTTTGAAAGTTTATGAAGTTTAACAGAAGAAATCATGAATTTGAGCCTTGATTCTATGAAAACGGTGTCATATTGGCGATTTGATCGTGTGACCAAGTTTGTGGTATGTTTTTGAGGTTGTGTGCATGTTTGGTTTAGAGCCCCGAGGGCTCGGGTGAAAATTGGATAGGTCGTGAGAGCAATTTTTGAAATAACCACAGTTGGTATTTTTCCCCAGCTGATATCTTCGCAAATGCGAAGAATCAATCGCAAATGCGAAGCTGGGCAGTCTGGGAAGGGATCGCAAATGCGATCACAAGGCTCACAAATGCGAGTAGTCCCAAATTTAGCCTGAGTTCGCAAAAGCGAACTTCTCATCGCAAATGTGAACTCCCCAGAATTTAGCCTATGTTTGCAAATGCGAACATCTCATTGCAAATGCGAAAAGTCCCAGGATTTGCCTAAGTTCACAAATGCGAACAAAGACCTCGCAATTGCGAAGTCTGAGGGCTGGACTGTCAAGTTCGCAATTGCGAACAAAAGTTCGCAATTCCCATATTCGCACCTATGCAATTTTATACTTAAACGATTTTAGACCCTCTTTTCACCATTGTTTCAAAACCCAAAACCCCATAGGCGATTTTTCAAGAGCAATATCACTCTAAATCACTTGTAAGTCAATTTTCACTAAACTCTTTCAATTCCTAACATCATTAAACATGTTTTCCATGTGAAATCAAAGGTTTTTATGATTGAAATTGATGTTTTTTGGTAGAACCTAGGGTTTTCATAAATTGAGGAGTTGGACCTCGATTTGAGGTCCGAATTTAAAACAAATCATATATTTGAACTCGTGAGGGAATGGGTAACCAGATTTTGGTCCGAACCCCGAGTTTCGACCACGTGGGCCCGGGGGCATTTTGAAAATTTTGAGTAAAAGTTTAGGAAAACCATTTTTATGCATTTAAACCAATTCATATAGTGTTTATTAAAGTAATTGAACCAATTGTGATTAGATTCAAGCAAGTTGGAGGCTGAGTTACGAGGTAAAGCGATAGTTGACGGTTAATTGGACTTCAAGGCTTTGAGGTAAGTGTTTGATCTATCCTAGCTTGAGGGAATAGGATTAGAGTATTTCAACTTGCTAATTGCTAAATGATCGAGTGCAGTGTATAGGCGTGGTGACGAGCATCTATACACCGGAGTCTAGCATGACCATGGGTCTTTGTTTGTACATGTTGTGAGATAATTTGGAACTCTTCTAAGCTAATATACAAATGGCTATAAATGTGAAGAGTCCGAGAATAAACTATGAAATATAGATGTTTTAGAGTGTTGGCTCGAATGATGATTACTGTTGAGCAGAAGATGAAAGTATTGAACGGAATTATGATTAACCCCTTGTCGGGACCTTATTGAAAGTTGTATTATTGTTCCCTTTCCAGGACCGTATTGTTGTTATTGTTATTGCTCCCTTGTCGGGACTTAGTAATATTTGGAATATTCCCTTGCCGGGATTGGTTGTTTATTGTGTTGAAATAAAAAGGGATCGTATGGCACGCCGACCACTTATATATCATAAATTGGGATTGTGTGGCACGTCGACCATTTATATATCATAAATTGGGAATGTGTGGCACGCCGACCACTTACATATTATAAATTGGGATCGGGTGGCTTGTCGACCACTTACATATTATAAATCGGGATCGTGTGGCACGCCGACCACTTACAGATTATAATTTGGGATCGTGTGTGCACGCCGATCACTTATATATTATAAATTGGATCGTGTGGCACGCCGACCACTTATATATTATAAATTGGGATCGTGTGGCACGCCGACCACTTATATATTACAGCTTGGTGTTTTGTGTTCGTACGTGAAAATTCGTGGTTTTATTGTTCAGATATACTTCTATGTGGGTAATTTCTATATTTGACTGTAGTGTATCCCCCAGCATGTCCCTCCCCCTTTTCACTGCTTAAGTTGGTATATATGTATATGGAATTGCACAGGGTTACGTGAGTATCTGGTCCTAGCCTTGTCACTACTTCGCTGGGATAGACCAGGCACTTACCAGCATATGGGGTCGGATAGTGCTGATACTGCACTTCTGTGCGTTTTTGCACAGGTCCAGGTTTTGATCAGGAGCAACAACAGTAGAGTCTTGCGTGGGAATTGAGCATTTCAAGATCGAGGTAGCTTGCAGGCGTCCGCAAGCCCGGCGTCTCTTCCACTTATTTATATTATTTTGTTGTAGTCTCATTGTTCCGAGACAAACGGTTATTATTTATCTCTTTCAGACCATTATGTGTAATTCTTCTTAGTAGTTCGTGAGTTGTGACTCCACATCTTGGGTAGTGGATTTATTGTCGAAGTATTTCACACTATTATTTAGTTTTTCTGAAAAGACTTCCGCAAATTAAAGTTATTGTTAATATCCTTGCTATTAAATTGAGAACATGATGTTTGTGTAAATGTAAAGGTGGTGAGTAAATTGGCTTGCCTAGCTACCACGAGTAGGCGCCATCACGATCCCGATGGTAGGAAATCCAGGTCGTGACAAGAGGTTAAGCTTGATGCTCAAGTTATCCCTAAGAGAGCGAGTTTTAAGTATCTTGAGTCCATTATCCAAGGTGACAGGGAGATTGATGAAGATGTCACACATCGTATCGGAGCGGGGTGGATGAAGTGGAGGCTCTCTTTCGGTATTTTGTATGACAGGAATATGCCGTTAAGACTTGAGAGTAAGTTTTATCGAGTGGTGGTTCGACCATCTATGCTTTATGGAGCTAAGTGTTGGCGAGTCAAGAACTTCTACATGTAGAAGATGAGAGTAGTAGAGATGAGGATGTTGAGATGGATGTGTGGGTGTACCAAGCGAGATTGGATTAGGTTTGAAGCTATCCGAAACAGAGTAGGAGTAGCCTCCGTGGAGGACAAGATACGGGAGTCGTGGATGAGATGGATCGGACATGTTAGGAGAAGAAGCATTGATGCCCCTGTCAGGAGGTGTGAGAGGTTGGCCATGAGAATTTGAGAAGGGGTCGAGGTGGACCTAAGATGTACTGGGGAGAAGTGATTAGGCAGGACATGGCGCTGCTTCAGCTCACTAAGGACATGACACTTGATTGAAAGGTGTGGAGGTCGAGGATTAAGGTAAAAGGTTAGTAGGTTGTTTATAGTGTTCACCGATAGGCTTAGTAACATGCATATTCCTTCATATTCTTAGATTTTTGTTACGTTATATGTTTTTTTTCACCTCAGGTATTGTATTCCCTGTTGCTATTATTTGATATTATTTATCCTTTATCATTCCCTTTTTTTCTCTTCCATCTTTCTTCTATCATTGCTTCTTTCTTCTTTTTCTTTTCCTTCCTAAGTCGAGGGTCTATTGGAAACAACCTCTCTACCTGCATTAAGTAGGGTTAAGGTCTTCGTACAGACTACCCTCCTCAAACTGGGTTTGTTATTGTTGTTATTATTGATTGGTTTGGCGGCTAATTCTAGGGTGAATCCGCGATTGAGAATTAATTTGGTTGCGAAGTGAGATAAGTATCGTAGTTAAACTTAACTTGAGGGATTAGAACTTGTTGGTCTATTTGCTATGTCTTTTACGTGGAGGGACAACTTATGTGTGAGGTGGTGAGTATATATGTATTGTCATTGGGTTAAATCATGCGGGTGGAAATTATTTCTTTGTATTATACTGTTTCATTAATTATGATTTCATTCTTAGGTAAGAACATTACTTCTTCATTTCGTATTTATTGCTTATTTCTGTAAGGCCCCGTAAAAAAATTTTGTACATAAAACCTAGTAGCTGTGGTGTCATGGTCCGAATAATGTGTTAGGAATGCGTAGAATTCTTCGCGGCGAGCTTGCTCGCCGCGGTTCGGACCCTTGGTAGTGATTTAAGTTTCAAAAATGTAGAGAAATAATTTTCCGAAAAAGTGTCAAATATGCGGTCAAGAATGCGACCGCAAACCTGACATGCGGACCGCATTCTTGCCGCAAAACGTTCCAGAGAGTTTCCCAAAATCGTGTCAAAAGTGCGGTCGATATGCGATCACATGTCAAATCTGCGGTGCACTTTGCGACCGCAGATCAAGCATGCGGACCGCATTCTGGCCGCATTCCTTAACAGAACCTGTGTAAAATTTGGGGCAATTCTGCGGTCACTATGCGGACCGCATGTTGATTCCGCGGTCGCATAGTGCACCGCATAATTGACCCCGGCCCAGATTTTTGTAACATTTTGACCCGATCTCTTCTTTAATATAACACACTTCTTCTTCATTTTATCATATCATTTTACCAAAATTAGAGAGAGAAGAGAGGGTTTTTAGAGAGAGAAATCTTTCATCTTCAAAGATTGTTCCAACCATCTTAGTTCAAAGAATTCTAGGGCAAGGATTCAACTTCCCCAATCTTTTCAAGGTAAAAACCCTAACTATTTTCTTTGATTTTCAGTTTTAATTGGGTAAAGAGAGGTTTGCATATAATAGCTTTTAAAAATAGAATTTTTACACTCATGCATGATTATTGAACTTGATTTTTAGTAAAAGAAGTGAGTAGAAGTAAGAGTCTTCAAGAACAAGGTTGGCAAGAGTAAGATAGCGTGGGTAAGCATAAAGTAGGAAGTTAACGGAAGAAAACTCATCACCAGGTATGTATGGCTAATTTTGATTCTTGTAAAATCGCCCAAATGTGTGCGAATTGTTTTGGCATGTGTCAAATTGAGAAATTTTACGTAATTCTTTGATTTCCTTGTTGAGCATTTGATTGATGTTGAACTACGTGTGGTGTGGTATGAAATATGAATTGAAATATAAAAAGGTAATCGAGATTGGTAAAGAGTTGGGAACAACCATTGTGATGGCATATTTGGCTTATTGTGGAAGGAATTTGAAACACCTTAATTGTGGTAAATTGTTGAACATGATTATGTGGGCATTTTCGATTTTGGAATACTTGTAACTTGGTTTTGATATTGGCTTGAGAAGAAATTGAGAACATGAACCAATGTGTAAGTTGCTTATTTGAACTTGTTGAAATTGTGTGTAGTACATTATCTGCTGTTTGAAATTGTTGTGTTTTCAACTGTAAGGCGGGGTCGTGTTGCGCGCCGCAACGTGGGGAAATAAGGTGTGGGTTGGGGTGATAAGGGTGGCCGAGGTAATAAGGGTGGTCAGGGGCAATAAGGATGGAAAGCGATCAAAATCGCTATTGAAAATTGATACAAAAATCAATAATGTGAAATTGTGAAAGGAGACAGCAGGAGAGTTTGCAACCTGTGGGGCACTGATTGCCCCTTTGTTTGACTATTTGTGCTTTACGTGATTGATTGGTTATTGTTAAATTGGTTGATCGTAGAAAGTGCTTTGTGTGAGAATTATTTGAAATGAGGAAAATGTGGAAACATGGTTGGTCGGCTTAATTAATTGTTGATGTAATTTAATGGCTTGAGTTTACTTGGGACAAAGTTTGTCCATACATACCAGTACAATTTAAGTGTACTGACGTCCCTTTTGCCGGGGGCGCTACATTCGTGTCATGATTGTAGGTGGATCAGTAGCAGGCACTTCAGCTCATCGGCAATAGTATCCTTCTCCTTCCACTGCCCGTTTTGGTGAGCCCCTTTCTTCCTCGGGGCCTTGTGTGGTTCATGCCACTTCGGTTTAGATTTCATTTTGGTTTTGTAAGGTATAGCCGGAGCCTTGTTACCGGCAAGTATTGTATTTCCCTTTTTGTATCCTAGAGGCTCCATAGACATGTAAACTGTAGGATTGTGGCCTATGTATATGTATGGGGCGTTGTAAATATAAATTATGAACTTGTTAGTGAATCAATCACATGGTTATGTTTATGCATTATGAAATCGGTCATTATTGGTAAAATATTTGGTTAATGAGAAACAATCAACACAGGGTTAACGCGTGGGAATGAAAGGCACCCAGGTCCGCTTGACTGGGGCAACCCGGTCAGGCGCCGGTCATGTCCCTCGATTTGGGGCGTGACAATTTCAAAGTTGTTGAATATTCTTTTGAAAGTTGAAGTCTGATATCATGGCACCATATTTGAAGTTAAATTATTCTTCGCATTGGTTATTATCTTAATTCAATTTATTATTATTATTATTATTATTATATGGTGAGGAAGAGAGTAAAATCACGAAGGGTGATGTCGTTTCATTTCAATATATTATCATTATTAAATATTAAGGAACAAAGTAAGAGTACAAAGGGTAATGTCGCGCCATTTCATTCATATTATCATTATTATATAGTTAAGAATAGAGTAAAACTATGACAGGTGATGTCGTGCCATTACATTCATCTTATTAGTATTTCATGGTGAGGACGAGATCAAAAATACAAAGTGTGATGTTGTGCCATTTTCATATCATTGATTTGACAGATTTCTAATTTTGGTGATTTACTTGGTTATTTTGTGATTTCATACTTGCCGTATTTATTATATCTTCCCATTTTCGCATGTTCCCTCCCAATTAGTAGTTATCATTCTTTTTTATTATTGTTGCTCTCTTTACACTTGTACAAGTTTATTTACATAGCTATTTTGTCATAGTATCGTCACAACTTCGTCGAGGTTAAGCTCGACACTTACGGAGTATATTGGGTTGGTTGCATTCATACTACACTTCTGCACTTGTTGTGTAGATACTGGTATTGTTCCCAGGCTCCCAGCGGTGCATGAGGTGCATCAGCTCAGATCATTTCATACGGAGAATCGAGGTAGATCTGCTCGCATCCGCAAACCTTATTATGTAGACTTCTAGTTGCATGTGCACCCGTGACTCCGGATTTTTTGGAGTAGATATTATCACGTGGTTTATATCACTATTGTGTTAGACTTGGCTTTTATTTTTCGTTGAATATCATTATTTTGCTTTAATTGTTAAAATTGGTTAATTATTTATTTCACGTCAACTTGCCTAGCAAGTGGATGTTAGACGACATCACGATCCCGAGGTTAAAACTTTGGGTCGTGATATAAAATCAGTCCAAACCTGCTCATTTTGACAAGAAGTTACAATGGTTCTGAACTTTCCCAATTATCATTATTAAATAGTAAGGAACAAAGTAAGAGTACAAAGGGTGATGTCGCGCCATTTCATTCATATTATCATTATTATATGGTTAAGAATAGAGTAAAACTATGACATGTGATGTCGTGCCATTACATTCATCTTATTAGTATTTCATGGTGAGGATGAGATCAAAAATACAAAGTGTGATGTCGTGCTATTTTCATATCATTGATTTGACAGATTTCTAATTTTGGTGATTTACTTGGTTATTTTGTGATTTCATACTTGCCGTATTAATTATATCTTCCCATTTTCGCATGTTCCCTCCCAATTAGTAGTATCATTCTTTGTTATTATTGTTGCTCTCTTTACACTTGTACAAGTTTATTTACATAGCTATTTTGTCATAGTCTCGTCACAGAGGTTAAGCTCGACACTTACGGAGTATATTGGGTTGGTTGTATTCATACTAGACTTCTGCACTTGTTGTGTAGATACTGGTATTGTTCCCAGGCTCCCAGCGGTGCATGAGGTGCATCAGCTCAGATCATTTCATACGGAGAATCGAGGTAGATCTGCTCGCATCCGCAAACCTTATTATGTAGACTTCTAGTTGCATGTGCACCCGTGACTCCGGATTTTTTGGAGTAGATATTATCACGTGTTTATATCACTATTGTGTTAGACTTGGCTTTTATTTTTCGTGGAATATCATTATTTTGTTTTAATTGTTAAAATTGGTTAATTATTTATTTCACGTCAACTTGCCTAGCAAGTGGATGTTAGACGACATCACGATCCCAAGGTTGAGACTTTGGGTCGTGTGATATAAAATCAGTCCAAACCTGCTCATTTTGACAAGAAGTTACAATGGTTCTGAACTTTCCCAATTCCTAAAGGGTTATCCATAGAATTTACTATGAAATCCATAAAGAGAAACTTCGGGTAGATGACAAATACAAGAAAAATATTTCCAGTCAATTGGTTAAAATTCAAATCAAGATGGCTAGTTCTAATTTCTAAAAGCCCTGAGATTAAAAAATCTATGTTTGTAAAGTGATTTCAATTCTCGTATCTCTTCTTTGTTGAACCATTTGATTGGTTTTGGAACAATAAAGATATGTTAAAATGCTAAATTCTGGTGGATTGAATCCCAAGACTGGTAAACTAAAATAACAGTATGCTTTTCTTATAACAAGCGCAACTGTTGCTGCCTCTTTTACAGAAGCAACTAAAGCACTGGATAAGAGTATGGTTAGCAGGATTAAACACAATAAGACCATGGATTAATTATCTTCCATTACCATCTATCATTTTACTCGACGTGTTAATTAAATCCGTTATCACTGATTTTATCTATGAAATTTATTAGGCATAGATGATGGAGATATGTTATGATGGATAATCTCTAGTTGCAAACTCATTCCATTTTAGAAGGATTTGTTCCCAGATTGGATTGATAGTAACAAGATACGAATCCTTGTTTTTATGAAAAAACAAAAAATAAAAGGAGTCTTAGCCCCTCAAAACAGACGCAGTTGAGCAGATTTTTTTAGCACTAATTAATTGGAAAAAACAATAGTAGAACGGATTTAACCGCAACAATTGTGACTTTTACACTTAACTTGAAGCAATTCTTCTTTCTCTCAAGTCATCAAAACTCGTGCTGCTGTATAGATTCTAGAACTGCTGTTTCAGTGGTACTCAAGTAAGATATTTACTACTGTTTTAAAGGTGAATTTATTGCATGTTTATAGAGATATTAGTTCTGACACATAATCCTCTCTACTTTCATCTTTAAGATGGAGTATCATTTTTTGGCATGCATTGCAGTGTATAATCAAATGTTAGAAGCATTATGCCGTTAAAGAGCTCAGAATCATTCAGGTTGAAACACTAAAATCTAAACTAAATAAGCATTAAGCACACTAACACCACACAAATACTAGTCCCAGTAATAATTTTTCTTGGAACTTCTCACTAATTTCTTATTCTTGTTTCACAGCCACTTGGCATCAAAACTTGCTCTTTTCCATACACAGACACCTTATATCTCGAGGAAGCTTTTCGCCTTCATGGAGGTTATCTGATAACCAGGTGGATCCATTGACAACATATGGGAGATGAAGTGCATTGTTGGCCTTGATTTTGGAGTTTCCAGCAAACAAGAGCTCGCTAGCTTGATCATAAAAGCCAAAACCTCTTTTACTTCATCTTCAGGATTTGGAAGGCGTTCATCAAGTAAATCGCTAAGCTGCACATGATCTCTAGTCGGTGAATTTGCTAGCAGAGAAATGTATTCCCCAGGATGCTTTCCCTTGATTATCTCCAATGCTAATACTCCAAAGCTATAGACATCACACATTTCTGTAACCTTCATTGTGTAGGCAAGCTCTGACAAAATACAGTTCCCAAAGAAGTATTAACTACTTAAACGTGTAAATGAGATTAAAATAGTATAGAGTTTCCCTTGAATTCATGAATTGAGAAAAGATAAAGAGGAAAATCTTACCTGGTGCAATGTAGCCATATGAGCCTGCAAGTGCAGTACAATTGGATGATTCTGGCTTGAGAAGCTTTGCTATTCCGAAGTCTGAAACACGAGCTTCATACTCAGAATCAAGCAAAATATTATTGCTTGATATGTCTCGATGAACAATTGGCGGCGAGCAATCCTGGTGCATGTAAGATAAAGCAAAAGCTACACCTTTGATGATATTCACCCTCTTAAGCCAATCCAATTTCTTGGACTCTATATCATTGCTCAAGATACTAAACAAACTCCCTCTCTCAACGTACTCGTAAACTAAGAACGAGTGTTTTGCATTCGAACAAAAGCCATAGAGTTTCACAATGTTCCGGTGTTTAATCCTTGTCAATGCGCTTACCTCATTCATGAAGCTTTTGAGATGTGTATTCTCAAATGAAAAATGAAGTCTCTTTACAGCTACATTCTCAAATGATGGAAGCTTCGCCTTGTAAACGCTTCCGGACCCTCCTTTCCCGATGCAAAACACTGCATCAAACTCTTTTGTGGCTTTTAATATATCCCAGTATAGTGCACTTCCATGTAACGTGGATATCGAGAGCAAAACATTATCTTCATCAACATCAACAACATCACTGGAATCCCGTCTTTCAATGTCTCCAACTCTTCTTCTTTCATCACACATAAGCAGAACACCAATGAAAGTACAGAGAAGTACTAGTGCTCCCATAACAGGAAGTACAGTGACGAGGATGAGTTTATGTCTTGAATGCTTCTCCACCACAGAAAATGGACTTTCGCAAGGCTGGAATCCTGTTACATTACCACAAAGACCTTTATTGCCTTCTAATGAGGCATTCATAAAAGCTTTATTATTTGGTATTGGACCTTCCAACTCATTGTATGACAATATGACATCCTGCAAACCACCCAAACTTATAAATTCTTTAGGGATGTGGCCAGAGAGGTCATTGTGGGAAAGATTGATGATTGCCAAGTCCTGCAAATGGGCCGATTGAGGAGGTATTTCTCCAACAAGAAGATTATGGCTCAAATCAAGCACACTAAGATGAGTTATCCTTCCTATCTCTATCGGAATTTTCTGGCCAAATCTGCTGTTGCTCAGGTTCAAGTGAATCAGCTTCGTGTAATCTCCTATAAAAATCGGGATTGACCCATTAAATACATTGTCTGACAAATCAAGGGTTTCTAACTTTGTAAGTGACCCAAGTTCCCCAGGTAGACTGCCAGAAATGTGGTTGTTTTGCACAAAAAGATTAATTAGAGAGGTCAATTTTCCAAATTCCTTTGGAATCTGCCCAACTAAATGATTCGATGAAAGATCAAGTCCGAGAAGCCCTTTGAGGTTTCCAATCTCTGGTGGTATGCTACCACTAATATTATTTCTGGCGATCCGCAAATCAGTCAAATTCTTGCATTTTTCCCAGTTGCTGCTGAGTTCGCCATGAAAATCATTGTCGTTCAAATTAATGAACTGAAGCTCTGGATAGATACCAAAAGCTTCAGACAAATTCCCGGTGAAACTGTTGTTATCAAAGCGAACCCTTTTGAAACTCAAGCACTTGCTCAAGCTTCTTGGAATTGGCCCTGACAGCTTGTTACTATTCACTGTGAAGTTCTCAAGTTTCCCACCTTGGCAAAGATGCTCAGGCAAATGGCCTGAAAATTGGTTTTCATCCATTTCCAGCACAACCAAGTTATCCAAATAGGCAAGTTCTGGTGGAATGGAACCTGAAAGTTTATTGTCCCGGAGAAACAGAGTTTGCAAGTTTCTCAAATTGCCCAAGGAAGCTGGAATTGACCCAGTAAGTTGGTTACCGGATAATTGCAGATCAGTGAGGTTTTTCAAATTCCCCAACTGACTACTAATGGAACCAGAAAGTTGATTATTGTAAAGGTGCAAGAGTTGGAGCTCAGTTAAGTCACCTATTGATTTGGGAATTGGGCCAAAAAGATTGTTTGTGTGGAAGCTTAAACTCTGAAGTGACTTCATCTTTCCAATTTCAACAGGAATGGGACCAGACAATTCATTAGAGAAAGCATTGAACACTTGTGCTTTGATCAAGTTACCTATCTCTGGAGGAATATGACCTGTTAACTGGTTTGTATCGAGATAAGCTTCAACAAGATTAACGAGTTTCCCTATTGCTGCTGGAATGGAGCCAGAAAGCTTATTCTCATAAAGATACAAAGAAGACAGGTTGTTCAAATTCCCCAATGAAGCAGGAATTGAACCATTAAGAGAGTTAGTATTCAAAGCTAGTTCCGAAAGAGACCTTAGGTGACCTATTTCTTCCGGAATGGAACCATTTAACTGGTTGTCAAAGATATGAAGGGTCTCAAGCTTTCTTAATGAGCCGATTTGTGGAGGGATTGTGCCTGAAATCTGATTGATGGACAAGTCAAGATAAACTAGATTAGTGAGTTTACCTATTTCAGGGGGGATTGTGCCAGAGAGCTGGTTCATGCTAAGATCAACATATTCAAGAAAAGTGAGAGATGAAAATGGAAAATCATAGAGTGTGCCAACAACACTGGCATTTGTAATATTCAACCTGTTGACCCTACCATTTAAGCATGTAACTCCATACCAGCCCCTGCATGCATCAGAACCTGTCGCTCCGATGCTGGAAGAATTCTTGGAACCAGCAGGACTTAGTTTCCATGAAGCCAATAAGGTATTATTCTGGTTTTGGAAAGTTGCTTTCCATTTGAGGAGAGCAGTTGCTTCCTGAGTAGAAGCAAAAGAGACTGTGAAGACATATAAGAGAGTAAAAAACTGAAGGAAAGAAAATATTCTGGGAATCTTCATTATGGTTAATCTCAGTTGATTATTTTGGTTATTGATGAACTTGTGCAGAAGTAGAGTTTTTAGTGTAGTGAATCATTACAAGTCAATGGGTATTTATTTTCTCAGCTTGTGAAATTAATACAGGTAGAACGACTTCAAGTCAATGAGTCAATGTCTCACTAAATCCATAGAAGTAAAAAACAAGGAAAAAGGAAAGCATTCCAATTGGCCAAGCTTTAAATTTGTGGAAAACATGGAGAGATTCTTCTCCAGAACCATTCAAAAGTCGTTTGCATTGACGAACTAATGGACATACCTGTCAAGAGTTTTATCATCTTCGTGGGCCATATTGTGTGGAAAAATTGCGAAAGAGAGAGAGAGAGAGAGAGAGATTCACCGCAGGTCTTACATGGTCGGAGAATCCACCGGAAAATTCTCCGGCTATCAGTTTTGCTGCTTCCGCTGGCCGTTCTTCTGAAAAACAAGCATTTTTTATAGAAAAGTTAAACTGGAGCAGCCTAGAAGGTAGAGCAAATTAAGAATTTGATGATGGAACAAAATATAGAAAATTTTAACAGTTGAATTAATTTCGAAGAGAATCTAACCGAAAAGGAAAGTGAATTGAGAGAGCGTCATACACAATTGCTGAAAGCTCCTGAACTGCACTGTATATTGAATATGCATTACTCCGTTTACGGGACAGCCTGCAGAGACTGGAGCATTGTCCAGGGAAGAGGACGAGGAGGAGGAGGAGGCATCCAATATTTTACTTTGAATTTTGATTGTACTGTTAATGATTTTAGGTTTTGCTCCATAGCCACAGTCAGAGAGATAAGAAACAGTATATTTTGCTCCACTTCCATAAATTTCAAGAAATGAATTCATAAACATTTAACAATTGTATTCCATTTCCACGAAGAGACTGGATAGATGGCTGCTAGTTCTATACAACTCGACTAGCAATTGTATTCCATTTAAGAATGGCAAAATATATAATATGCCGGTCGTCAAACTTACTAACAAATGCCTTTTACATATTGAACACTAATTTTATTTTACATAACAAAACTTTCAAAATTATATCAATTATACACCACTTTCATACTGGACCAATTTTATAGAATATATGTGTATCACGCATCAATATGCTCGTGAAATGTATCATTAATTTAAAAAAATAAAAATACACTTAAAATTACATATATACCCCTTGTTCATCTTCCCCACCTTGTCTTTCATTATCATTGTTCTTGAAAAAAATTTCTAGCAACACCCAAAAAAAGAAAAACAATAACTTAGAATCAAAGTATAAATAAAAGAACTTTTAAAACTTTTATAATTACTATTCCTTTTGGATCGAATCACAAACAGGAAGAAATTATCAAGTAGCATCTTAATTGAATTTTCAACATTCTATCACAAATTGGAAGAGATTGACTTTAACTAGTTAATCAAAATCAGTACAAGTTCAATTCAAAAATCCAAAATTAACAAGATCCAATTGAATTTTCAAGCTTTTTCAATAGCTCAACAATGGTATTTTTTGAATTTTCCACACATCTTTCATATAACGTGTGATAAACTTTTAAATCTAACACACTTTAATGATTTTAAAAAACCCAGTTGGATATGGTTGTTACATTACTTCGACAATGTTGTATCTCTAGTTTTTTTGGTCCTCCTCTAAATCTTGGCAAATATATTTGGTGATATGTATGATGGCATAATAAGAAATGCAGCATTAATGGAAGAAGATGGAAACGAATAGTGGATTTTTTATTCTAAAAAATAAAGAAAAGGATTTGGAAAAATAAAAAGGCTGGACAGGGCTATCAAAATGCCTTTAGACGCAAAATTTTAATCGTCCACTCGCCTCTTATGTGTGAAAAACACGCGAGTGATACGTAATCAAAAAAGTATATTTTTGACAAGCTTTTAAAAGGTTTAGTGTGTAAAATAAACGCCGTATTCAATAAGTGTGTAAGATTTGGTCCTAAGTTTGATGGGTAGATTATGTATTTTGTCTTTAACAATTGTATTCCATTTACCACGCAATAAATTTCTAATGACATGTGATGTACTATATATGAGGAAGAACATATGGGCCTTGGTTGTTACTCCATTACTATTTGGGGAATGTAGGACTTTCATCTTTTACCGTGAGTTTCTTAAAATTTCTATGTATTTTAAAATTGTTATGAATAGAATTTTATTTGGAGTGAATGTAGTTTTACTTTGTGACTAAATTATTTTTTCTCCTATAAATAGAGGGTCTTACCTCATTATAAATCATTTTAAAATTCAATAAGAATTCTCTCTCTTTCTCAGCAATATTGTTCTTGTTCTTTTATTATTTTATAACATGTTATCAGCACGGGACTCTAACCAATTAAGTAGAAGCTTTGGGATTGAGCACAATGATTGTCAATTGCTCCATGAACTTCCTTCATGATTAAATCTTTGATTTAAGGTGAGTATTTTACTTTTCTCTTTCAAATTTTTGATATTCTATAATTTGATTTTAAATACAAGCAAAGACGATAAATTTTTATTTCAACTCTAATAGAGTTTGAAAGAAATTATAACCACCCAAAGTGGTAAAGTTTCTGTGCCTTGTCATGATTAAATTCATGTATAATTGTTGGCAAAGAATTGAAAGTCCGTCCCATAAAATTTGCTTTGTTCTCATTCCCTTTAGAGAATGTGATAGCAGTATGTGATAAGTCTGAAAGAAGAACAAATTATTACTATGAATGTATCAGTGAATGTGGACGTGGCAATAGATGAAATTATAATCGCCATCGTTGTGATAATGAGAATAATAAGGATTCTCAAAATTCTCCTTCACTTTGTGAAAATAATATTTGTCATCGATTTGACATGAGATTTTATAAAGCACTTATAGATGATTGTGGTCCATTCATGACGTGAATGTGACAACATCTTATTTATGAATACATATTCATTCTTGGAAGAATATGAACGTGCTAGTGGTTGTAAATATATCACACTCACCTCTAGAAGGAGGTTTGAGATGAGATAAGAAAATAATGCCATTATTACGGCATGAATGGTCATTGTTCATGTACCTATTGTACGTCAAAATAGTTTGGTAATGTGATTATTAAAGAATAACATTAATACAAGAAACATATCTTGCATATAATTTGACCATAACCATAATGGTATAAGTTTCCTTTTAAAAGAGATATTCACCACGTAGATGTTGATGAATCTGTGGTAGTACAAAATTATTTGAGAGCTATAGAAGAGCCAATTATAATTATTTTGGAGAAACACAATTGATTACCAATAAGGTATTGTGTTGTAGTAAGTCTCAAAGAAACTTAATTGAGTTTCTAAGGTGTTCGCGAAAGCGGTTGAACACTGTTTGGCCGTGGTTCTACCGCGACCGTGGCAGAATCGCGGTGGAAGTATGCTGCAGAAGTTTGAAGATTCAGAGGGGCTATTTTGCCGCGGTTCTACCGCGACCACGGCAGAACCGCAACGGAAGGCAAAAATTTGAAGGGCCAAAGTGTAAAAACGGGATTTGTAAGACTCAAACCCTATATAAGACATTAGGATTCGCCCAAAGGAGACAATTATTGTATTTTAGAGTACTTTTACAAGGAAACGTAGTGTGAAAGATTTCTCCAAACATCTTCTTCTTTTCTTTTGAATTTTTATTATGAATTTTATTCTAGCTTTTGTTTCCATAGTTATGAATAGCTAAATTCTTATCTAAGGTTTTGATGAAACCTATTGGGTGATGAACTTCTGATTATATGAATACAAATTGTTAGTTAATCTCTATTTGTTTAACTTCATTTTTGTTGTAGTTAATTGACAGGATCCTCAATTAGTTGTGCCTATTTAATGTGCATAACTTGGAAAAGAATGCATATTTAGGTTATTGTTGAACAACACCACTCCTAGATTATTAGAGGAATATATAATTGAGGGTTTAAAGGCGGGATTAGGAATAATGAGACCTTGGGTGTAATGTAAAGTGAATTGTGTTAATTAAAGTAAGCTAGTGTAACTCGGGATAGTGCAGTAGTATATTATTGTGATTACTCGGGAGAGTTTTACGGTAAGATTAGTGTTCATGATTGATAGAGAGATATTGATAAATTTGTATGAGAATAAATAGAAGGGATTCCATCAATAGGGGAAATCAGTACCTTAGTCTTTCTCATTATTGTCTACAACATATTAAGTTATTTTTACAATTATTTAGTTCGTTGCAAAAGTAGTTGTTAAGAAACACTCAAAGGATATTTGAATATTTGGGAAGCTGATTCTGAAGAATTAGTGGTTTTGAAGATAGTAGTTGATAGGTTAACTCTATGAGGATTCGACCCCGTGTGTAATACATGGGTTATATTTGTTGCGATCGCATTATCCTTTTTAGAAGGCATAGTTAGGCATGATCAGAGTAATCAAAGACATGTACGATGGAGCTAAGTCTAGGGTCAGGACAGTGGGTGGCGACTCAGACCATTTTTTGGTGGTTATGGGGCTCCATCAAGGATCTGTGTTTAGCCCTCTCTTGTTTGCCTTGGTGATGGATGCGTTAACGCGGCATATTAAAGTGGATGTGCCTTGGTGTATGCTATTTGCTGATGACATAGTCCTGGTGGACGAGACGAGGGTCGGTGTTAACGAGAGGCTAGAGGTATGGAGACAGACTCTCGAGTCTAAGGGTTTCAAACTAAGCAGGTCTAAGACAGAATATCTGGAGTGCAAGTTTAGCGTTGAGCCAAACGAAGTGGGAGGGAACGTGAAGATTGGATCTCTGGCCATAGCCAAGAGGGATAGTTTCAGATACCTTGGATCGGTGATCCAGGGGGACGGGGAGATAGACGGGGATGACACTCACCGTATAGGGGCGGGGTGGTCGAAGTGGAGGCTTGCATCAAGAGTATTGTGTGATAAGAAAGTGCCACATAAACTCAAGAGGAAGTTTTATAGAGTTGTGGTTAGACCTGCCATGCTTTATGGGACGGAGTGTTGGCCGGTGGAGAAATCTCATGTTCAGAGGATGAAGGTTGCGGAGATGAGGATGCTTAGGTGGATGTGCGGCCTCACCGGGTTAGATAAGGTTAGGAATGAAGTTATTCGGGAGAAGGTGGGGGTGGCCCCAGTGGATGAGAAGATGCGAGAGGCGAGGCTTCGGTGGTTCGGGCATATGCGGAGGAGAAGCCCCGATGCCCCAGTGAGGTGTTGTGAGCGGCTAGCGGTGGTCGGTGTGAGGCGAGGCAAAGTGAGGCCTAAGAGATATTGTGGAGAGGTAATTAGGCAGGACATGGCTAGGATGCAGATTTCCGAGGACATGACCCTTGATAGGAAAGTTTGGAGGTCTAGTATCAGGGTTGTAGGATAGGGGCTTCTAGATTTTTCGTACTCCTTTCCCGGGGTTAGATGAGGCGTGGTAGGGCTACCCATAGAGGATCCGTGTATTGGTTTGTGTTCTCTTATGGTAGTCATTTCTGGTAGCTACTGTTTTAATTTTATTGCATGCCAGTTTATTTATGGTACATATGACTTTTATGTTTAGATAATTATTTATGCGATGTATGCTGGAGTAATTAATGATGTTTGTGTTTTTGTTTTTGTTTGTCTTTCTCTTCCCTGTGCCGAGGGTCGATTGGAAATAGCCTCTCTGCCCTCTCGGGTAGAGGTAAGGCTTGTTTACATATTACCCTCCCCAGACCCCACCTGGTGAGAATATACTGGGTTGTTGTTGTTGTTGTAGTAGTTAGGCGTGATCACAAATATTGAAATATTAGTGAGCAACTTCACCTTTCAATGATCTTGGATGTTTAAACAATTTGATCTTCATACTTGAAATTATGTCAGTCTTTTTGGTAATGATTTTGTGCCTTGAGAATAAGTAAAATTCTATTATGTATATACTTGTTCAAATAATAATATTATATTCTGTGATATTTATTTAATGTTTGAAGTTAGATAATGTAAATCAAAAGCATATCCTGCTATAAAAAGTACAAAGGGAAAAGGAAAACTTAAATAACCTTGCAATTGGATGTCAAACCTTGTTGACCATCTAGCATTTTTGTTAAATCATGCTTTGAAACTAAAACATTAAGAAAGACGAGATCTTTAAATTATGTCAAACTTTCTATTTTCTTTTAGACCTTCATTAGCACCTGTATCATCATAAGATAATGATTTTACCTTATGATTTTCTCAAGGTGTGAATTTTAGGGAAAATGATTATGGAATAGATTACCCGATTTTTAACTTCAACTTAAATGGTTCATGTGCTTTTGACGAATCAATTCCGTAAGAAATAACTATCATCTATCTATCGCTTTGTGTTATAAAATAACATAGACAAAAAAACACTTTCTAAAAAAACATAACAAAGACAAAAAATGCTCAAGTTTATTTAAAATTAACGACCAAAACCACTTGTGTTTATATTTAAAGGTCTAGTATAGACCAATCTCAAAACAAAAGGGACTATTCTTGTCATTTTCTTCAAATAGGTGCCATAAACTGAAGTTTAGCAAATAAGTTGAGGTCGGTTTGGTACAAAGAACCTAACATACACCATTTGTTTCTGTAGCATCCATAACCTATAACTCAAAACCCTAACCATTCAACTTTATCATATCACTCCAGCGAACGACGATGTCTCACTTCGGCAGAACAGGCCCTCCGGACATCAAAGATACCTTCTCTCTTCTCGTTCTCAACGTTACTTTCCGTAATTGCCCCTTTCTCTTTCCCTTTATCTACCAATTAGCAAATTTATTTTTCTTTTTTGGAAAGTTGTTGAATTTGATATTACTCAATTATTGTTTGCTTGTACAGGTACCACCGCTGATGACTTGTTTCCTTTATTCGATAAGTATGAAAAAGACGTCGATGTCTTTATCCCAAGAGACCCAAGGTTCTTACCTTTTCTATTTAACCTTTTATTGTAATATGTGCTATATCTTTTTAATGTTTGATGTTTTTTTAAACTGTTTTTCCCCATCCTACTTGGTTATATCATAGTAGTCTCAATTAATATGATCTACCTTTTATTTTAGGACGATTTAAAATATTTGACATCATTAAACTAATAATATCATCCTATATTTTTTGCAATTTTGATGAGTTGAAATTCATTTGCTTTGCCACTTGAGAATTTATATTCATTTTATATATCCTCTGTCAAATAAACTTTTCAAACAATATCCTAAAATTCTATTTTACTACCATTAATATAATACAAAAGTCAAATTAATATTTTAAACTCTGTTATTTATTTGGTGCTTCTAGGACTGGAGATTATAGGGGTTTTGCATTTGTACGCTACAAGTATCAGGACGAGGCTCAAAAGGAGTGGAAAAGCTCGATGGTAAATGAAGTGATTTCTAACATTTAAATTAAGTTATTAGTCATCCAATATTTTTCTGGATATTACAATTCGGGTGGTAGCCTTATATTGTTATTGATCACACTATTATTGGCCACATGAAGAGTTGTAGATGGTCGAGAAATAATGGTTCAATTTGCAAATTATGGCCCAAATGCTGAGAGAATGTAAGTTTTATTTGATGCAAATATTTATTAAGTTGCGAGCTTGCGTTGTTGAAAGTTTTGATTTTCACTCTTGTATATTTAGGTGCATTTTTATCCTATAAATTGAGTTGTAATAAATATTTGTTTGTGACAATAAAACTATGGCTAATGGAGGCTAGGATTGTTATTATGAACAATGACAAAGGTAGAAACTTGGAGCATGTACATAGTACAAGAGGAAGATCAAGAAGTCATAGTCCTAGTTGAAGGTAATAGCTAATTTATTTAATTCTTCCACTGAAATTCCGGTTGTGAGCATCGAGATTTTCATTGGAATATATTTGTTTGTGTTAATCAGATCCTAATCATTGAGCTTTGTGGAGTAGTCATACAAATGTTGGGAATATATCCTATATGAAATTTCGTTGGAGTTTGTGATCATGTGTTCTTTCTACTTAAGGAGCAATGTTTTTAAAAGCAAAAGAAGTGACAAGGTCAATGGTACTTGCAACGACGAGCGAGAAGTGAAGCACACATTTTGTTTGTTTATCTCGTTGATGCACAAAGTTTATGGAAAAGCAAAATGGCATATATGAATTTAATGCTTTTTCTAAGTAAAGATTTTATTATAACTGGTACCGAGATGGTACATAGAACAGTACAGGACCACACTATAACTCTTACTTAATTCATACTACATATTTTCTCCTAATAAGTGCAAAATATCCAAATACTGGTCCATCTCATCTAAAAAACTACTATAACACCAGAAATATAAAATTTTAATACATTTGTTTTTGACTCTAGCAATCTGCAGTCCCTTTCCCTCAAAGCATGCTTTATTTCGCTCCAGCCATAGTGTCCACATTATGCAATTGGGAATAGTTTTCCATATCAGCTTTAAGCTTCTTTTACTCTCTGGGATTGCCGCATTGTCCAGCAAGCTACTAATCTTTTGAGGTAGCACAAAAGAGATGCTCAACTGTTTCCTCCTCTGAGTTGCAAAAATAATATCTACTGCACAGAGAAAACCCTCTCCTCTGTAACTCTATATGAATTAATGTTGTAAAAATTAAATTACAATCATTGTTACCTTTCTCGAAAAAAATAATCAAATTACAATTAAAATGACTAATTTCAGCATCAAATATGCACTATTTCTAAAATTAATCCAACTCCTACAAGTTGAGATTCATAAAATGCTTGCTTTTCTTTTAGATAACTTTGTGCGTCATTATTTGAAGTGCACTCTTCTCTCAAGCACGTGGCTTCCTTGAAGCGATATCCCTTTGCATGTCATTGCAATGAAGCAATGACTTTTAATAATAATGGTCAAGAGAAAAAATCTTAAAGGTCTCAAATAACACTAAACAAGTTAACACTGTCTTTTGTTGGGGTGAGAAGAGAGCCGGTGAGCAGAGGGAAGACAAAAGAGTAGAGTCTTCCCTTATATAGTAAATAAGTATAGGACTAGTGGAGGTTATAGTAGATGGTTTGATAGCCATCCACATTTTTTTCTCTCTCTTTTTTCAACTCTTTCAGACTTGGACTAAAACAAGGAAGGTTTATCTTTTTTTTTTTTGTACTTAATTTCTGCAAGTGCTAATCAACTATTGGCAGAATATCAAATATCTCCAGCCATATAGAATTGAAAGTTCAAGTTCCTCTTTATTGGGCCCCACTCTCCTATTTGTGGAATTAAATATAGCATATGCATTCACAAATTTGGATATATTTTTCCTAATTGCATTAAATTATACTGTTGGTGAAAATTTCATATCCTCAGATTTACAAATCTTGGCTTCTAACTGTTTTTTATGTCAAAAGCATTATCAAAAATTTTCTTCGTATAACTAGAATGTGGAGGATTAGAACGATCCTTTAGAATCATGCTGCAAGATTTACTAGTTGAAAATTCTACTGCCTGCTTGAGAGATGCTATTTTGGGTCTTATGATCCTATTGTAATCAAAGCATGTGAAAATTGCCATTGAATTGGTTTTATTGAAATTCCCTGTGCTTTCCAGCCTAAATAAAATGTAGATGATCTGGATTAAGGAAATGGTGATATTTAGTTTACGTTTCCATAGATTTTTCAGTTGACAAACTCGACTAGTTGGATCTTTTAAAAGTCTGAATTTTAAGTAAAATTATTCTCCCTCCTCAACTTTTGTACATGGAACTTGTCCTTCTTTAAATTGCCTGTTTTGTTAAGCTTTCATTTTTTGGTTACTATTTTTCCCTCTTACTGAGTTGATCAAATTTTTGTTGATTGATTGTGTTGATAATGACTTTATTTGGCCTTCATGATTTCAATTGCTCTTTGCAGTATGTAGCAACCATCTCAATATGTTAAGCTGAGAGGGGGAAGTATGGAAATTAGTAACATTGTTATCTTACTTCCTGCCATTAATGTTTATGATAATGAATAATGTCGTTATTTTATTTGCTTTCCGCCATTAATGTTTTTATTTTCAATGTACAAAACATTTCCATCTTTAAACCATGTCTTATTTTGATTAGATCCTGATACCCGGTATCATCAACTACTACCTGGCTGGATACTATAATTTCAAAACCTATTATGGTGTCGAATGTGGTGAACTCATCAAGGCATGACTAATTTGAGCTTCTGTGGAATATATTTGGGTATTAGAATTGATACTGGTATTACAATGAATACTCTCTTAGCTCTTCTTTGACCTCCCATCATTGATATTCTTCTGCTATCACGCATTTTCTCTCCAAAACAAGGTGGAAATGTTCAAATAATCTTGCTTCCTCTTTAATGTGATACTTGAGTTAAATGATCGACAATTTGCTTTGAGTTGTTGAAGAGTTGTATCCACAATATGAAGATCACCCTTTTTTTAAATCTTAGGCATCGTGATCATTATAGGGAAAAGGATTCTAAAGGGAGAAGCCTAAGTAGAAGTAGGGACATGTATGACCATGATAGGTACCGTGGGAGAGACAAGGATTATCGTCATAAGAGCAGAAGCCGCAGCCCTGATTACCACAAAGATCGCAAGAGAGTTAAATATGACGAGGAGAGGCGCAGCCGAAGCCGGTCTCATAGAAGGTAGAAATTATATGTTTTGCTTTTTCTTCTCCCCCAAAAAAAAAAACTATTATCATAAGTGTTGTCTAACATGTCATTTTACGTTACGTGTGTCCCCTGCTCACCGTAGCCTCAGTCCTCGGAGGAGCCCTTCTCCACATAGAACAACCCATTCTAGGGATGCTAGTCCAGCTGGACGTAATCACAAAGACCGCTCTCCAACTCCAAAGAGTGTCTCACCGCATGGTAGACGTGGTGGTTCTCGCAGCCCCTTGCCGCATTCTGATGCTGATATGAGTTGTGCATGTCGTACATTGTTTTATTACAGTATAAATGTGATGAAAAAACATCATTTGCTTTTGTAGGATTAAGGAGCAAAGGAGAAATCCATGAATGTAATCTGGTTCTGGTCGATGTTGCGTATCAAGAGTGCATTCCCAAATGAAGGATCATTTCATCTATTTTCTGCTTGCTAGAACTGATTGGCCCGTCTTATTTATAAGGTTTAACTCTTTTTTGTTGTACTTGATCCATGCCAGAACTTTGATGTTACCTCTGCATTCTGGTATTATGGTTTGGTATTGTGATATTAAGATATCTACTGTTGGTTTATAATTACTACTCTAGTTTTGGCGTTATTTGATTTATTATTCTTTTCTTATTCATAGTATACTTGCATAGAATATTGTGATAGTATACCTTTTTGTAATTTACATATGATGGAAATTATTGGCATTCTATAGGTGGGTCCGTGAAAAATCAATGTGGCTGAATTGCAAGATGATACAACAGCTGTTTATGCTGTTATATTTGTTGTTGGTTGTATTTTTGTTACTAGTCACAAACTACCATTTCTTCGCTGAATGACAAGGAGATGCTGCAGCTGTAGATGCTGTTTTAACTTGGCTGATTATTATTTGTTGCTGGTGGTATACTATTGTTTGTTGGTTGAGTGGCAAGCATATGCAATAACTGTTGATGTTATTTTAGCTTTGTTGTTGTAATTTGTTGCTGGTGACGAAATACCATTTTTATACAATTGTTTAGGATGCTCATGACCGGTAAGGATCAAAACTCCTAAATAACTGAAGTCATGCTAGGTTTATGCCTTTGGCCTGCCAGTCATTTTTTTATCTGTCTTTCTATGAAAGAAATCCACATGTTCAAGTGTAGCTATTGAAGTTGATTCCAGGTTGATATTTTTTATATCGAGTAGAAATTTCAATATGTGACCAAATGAATGAGTTCATATGTAGTGATTGTTTGATCTTAAACATTGCACGGATTTGATTTCTCATTTTTACCCTTACCAAAATGAATGAATAATGAATCACACAATCTGTTAATACTATGTTCTAGTATCTTTATTTGCTTTATGGTGTTGAATGTTCTTCATGTGCATAGTATAGTACCTATAGTTAAGCTAATGATAGATGCACTATGTTACAACGCGAGTTCATGCTTACACCCATGAAGTTCTAGATGATATATGTAGATCTTTTGTTGCTGTTAGAACCGATGCTATTTTTTGGCGTTCATAGACTGCTTGATGTGTACAGTTACACCCTCTTCATGTTGTTCATGCACCTTCTGCAGGAGCTAAGTTGTGAGTCACCTTAGATATGCACCATCTGCATCTCTTATTGGTTATTTTTCAGTGGAACATGTGCACATTGCCGACTTGGAGGTCTGACAGTTACCTGTGAGAACGTTAATCTATCAAAAGTTAACCTTCTTTACTCCGTCTGTTTGTGGCTTGATTCATGTATCTCACCTTTTTATTATCGTGGCATTTAGAGATGGAATTAGGGTGTTTGAGATCCTTTTAGGTGAGGTATGAGATAACGACTAGGGTATTATATTACTATTGTCCAGTGTGATAACCCAATATGAGATAGCGGCTAAGGTATTACATTACTATAGTTCCTGTGTGATAACCCTTTGTTAGTTAGATTTTCAATATGGCGATGTTTTAGAACTCTCGTACTGATGTAGTGGGGTAAATTATTGTGTTAAAGGACTCTCTCCTAGGAATTTGTGCTCTTCCATAGGGCTTCCGAATTGTATGCGCTTACCATATTGGACAAGTACTCCATGCTATATGGCTATGGATTTGACTAGCTTGATGAGGAAGTTTGGGAAGGTAACAAGATATTGCTTAGAGAGTATATGTTTTTCCTCTTACGCTTTACTTCGCAGGGTTGGCTCTTTATGTTTGGTTAACAAGGCAATAATAAGAATTCAAAAACAAAGGTGTTGATGGCTATGTCATATATATATTTGCCTTCATGTTGCCGTTGATAAAAGTTCCACGTTGCTCTAATCGATTTCATTCTGTATTGGCGAACCAACAGAGATTCCTTCCAAGGCTTCTGTCAACTTTCCACGCCATGGAGAGTTGACATTTATTATTCTTTTTAAAGTCCTAAACATATTGTGATCGGATGATAATAGAGAATTCCCATACAAAATTGTCACTAAATATTTACATGTGATGATTCCAGAAAACCTGCAGTGCATATCTCTTCATAGAAATCACTTATCTATGGTTAATTGACATTATCTGATGATTATATAACCCTGGTTGGGTATAAGCACATAACGCATGCTGATTATACCTTCAAAACTAATGCACAGAAGTGCGCCCCTCCAAATTCCTGCGCAACTCTCGTATTCTAAAGACATGTTTCTAGTTTGACAAGCATGTCATTCGGCCGATTTTTGTTAATATCACATAAGATGCCTTGAAACGGCCCGTGGACCTCAAAAATAGAATGGTTAGTGGCCCAAAGGGTCCAAATCATAATCAATGTATAGTTCTTCCATGAGTTTACGTATATTAAAAGTATAATCTACATAGTTGATCGAATTTAACCATGCAATACGAACCAGCTTTACTTGTTAAGAATTTACGATTCTTTTAAACTAAAGGAACAATTGAGATACACATTTCCAAAACTATTTTCCCCGATTCTTATCTCAAGAAAATTGCCCCGTTCATTATAATTGAACCCATCCATATGCTTCCTTTTACCGTCCATTATATGGATTAGTGAATCAATTAATGTTTATGTCTTTGATTAAGTAACACTTTTGTTTTTGAGATCTTGGAAGTTATATTTTTCTTAAGGTGTGAATTAAGAGAAATGAATCTTGAGAAAATCTTCCTAATGGTTTCTTCAACTTAAACGGTTTACATACTTTTTATAGATCAACTCCGTAAAAAGTAACTATCTCCATGTGTTGTAAATATAGCAGACTAAAATTGTTCTATTTGGTAAAGTTAAGGAACCGAAACCGCTTGTGGTTATAGTCTTAAGACCAATTTATATGAATCCCAAAACATTAGGTACTATTCTTGTCATTATCTCCATATATGTGGCATAAACTGAAATTAAGTAAACCAGTCAAGGCCAATTTGGTACAAACAGATCGACATTATCTTCTTCCAACCCGCGTCTATAACCTATAGCTCCAAACCCTAATACCATCCAACCTTATTATCAGTCATTCACTCCGGCGAGCGGCGATGTCTCACTTCGGAAGAACAGGCCCTCCGGACATCAAAGATACCTTCTCTCTCCTCGTTCTCAACGTTACTTTCCGTAATTACCCCCGTCTTCCCTTTATTTACCAATTAGCTAATTTTTTTTTTCTTTTGTTGTAAAGTTGTTGAATCTAATATTGCTCAATCATTGTTTGCTTGTACAGGTACCACTGCTGATGACTTGTTTCCTCTTTTCGATAAGTATGGAAAAGTCGTCGATGTCTTTATCCCTAGAGACCGAAGGTCCTTACTTTTTCTATTTAACCTTTGCTTGTAATATGTGTTTTTCTTTGGGTCATTGAGCAAACCGGTATCTTTGTTATGTGTTTGTTGTCTTTATTTATTCATTATTTATTTATTACCGTGGTATTCTTTTCTCCATCCTACTTCTTCGTTATATGATATGTCTCAATTAAATGTTAGAAATCATTAAACTAATTATATCATCCTATACTTTACTTACGAGTTATAACTTTGATGAGCTCAAATTCATTTACATTTGAACTTTCGAAAATTCAAATTCATTTGATCATTGATACTATATTCTCTATCAAACTAACTTTTCAAACATATCCTGAAATTTTAATTTAACTACCATTAATTTAATACATAAGTCAAATTAATATTTTAAAACTGTAATTTCTTCCTATCCGCCTGCGCCTTGGTGAACAGCTTTAACGGGGTACTTGTACTGTTAGGTGGGAGGATGCAGGTATTGTTTTGGATAGTCGGAGGTGTGTGTAGCGTGGCTCGAATACTACCAGCATAGAAAAATATTGCAAGTTCAGTGTGTAGTTGGTACCACCTTATAAATAGTGAAGTGAAATAATATTGTAAGTTCAGTGTGTAGTTGGTACCACCATATAAATAGTGAAGTGAAATAGCAAGGAAATGATTTCTCCTTTTCAAGGTGTTACTTCTGATAGTTATACATTACTTATGAGCTGAGACCTATGGATGATGTTTTGGTGTTATCTTGGTATGGAGATAGACAAAGATGTAGTGGTGTCTCTATTCTTTGACATGTACAATGTTTATTTCGTGCTTTAGGACTGGAGATTCTAGAGGTTTTGCATTTGTTCGCTACAAGTATCAGGATGAGGCTCAAAAGGCAGTGGAAAAGCTCGATGGTAAGAGAAGTGATCGCTACTATGTAAATTAAGTTATTTAGTCCTTCAAACTTTTTGTAGATATTACATTTTGGGTGTAGTCTTATGCTGCTCTTAATCACACCAATATTTGGGAACAGGAAGAGTTGTCGATGGTCGAGAAATAATGGTTCGATTTGCAAAGTATGGCCCAAATGCGGAGAGAATGTAAGTTTTATTTGATGCAAATATTCAGTAAGTTGCAGAGCTTCCTTGTTTAAAGTTGTGGTTTTTATTCTTCTATATTTAGGTGCATCTTACCCTATAAATTGAGCTGTAATAACCTTTTGTTTTGCGGCAATAATACTATGTCTAATGGAGACTAGGATTCTTTTTCTTATCAGTGACAAAGGTAGAATTTTGGAGCCTGTACATAAGACAGGAGGAAGTTCAAGAAGCCGTAGTCCTAGGTCAAGGTAAGAGCTTAATTATTTAATTGTGTCCACTTAAAGTCCTATCGTTGTTATTTGGATTTCAGTTGGAATATAATTGTTTGTGTTAATGCAATCCTGATCATTGAGCTCTATTGATTAGTCATAATCAAACTTTGGGGACATTTCCTGTAAGAATTTCATGGGAATTTGTGATCATGTGTTCTTTCTATGTCAAGTGCAATGTCTTTACAAGCGAAAAGTGAAAAGAAGCAGCAAGGTCCATGTGACTTGAAGTGAAAAACGAGAAGTGAGGCGCACAACTTCTTAGAAATGAAGCATGCAATTTATTTCTTTAGTTTTCGTTGAAGTGCACAATTTATGGAAAAGAAAAAATGGCATACATGAAGTTAGTATTATAACAGCTAATTACAATTAGAATAACTAATTTTAGCATCCACTATATAATATTTCCAAAAATATATCAAACTCCTCCAAATTGAGATTCAATAAATCGTTGTTTTCTTTTATATTAATTTGCGCTTCATTATTTTAAGTGCACACCTCTTAAAGCACACCGCTTCCTTGAAGCGATAACCCTCCATCATGATGAAGTGATGGCTTTTAATAACAGTGATTAAGAGAAGCGTTCTTAAAGGTTCTCAAATAAATACTAAACAGGTTAACACTGTCTTTAGTTGGAGGTGAAAAGAGAGCTGGTGGTGGTTGGGGAAACAATAGAATAGAGTTTCCTTATCTGGTAACTGTTAAGTATAAGACTACTGGAATTTGATAGCCCTCCCTAGTTCTCTTTTTTTTTCTTTTTAATAATTATGTATCCCAACACTTTAAAAAATGCACTGAAATTAGGAGTTTATCTGTTTATTTCACACTAGTCTTAGGGTACGCCCTTTGCATGAGTTCCCATGTTAATAAGTACATAAATTTTTAAAGTTATATAAATATTATTATTAAATAATGTATTTAAGTTTATAAAGCAATAATGAAGAGAAAACGTTTAAGCACCTAAAAATTATGAATATTGATCTTAGATAAGCTAGCTCAATAAAAAAAGAAATCATGTATAAAATATCCTTGGATGCCTTATTGTAATTTTAATTCTTTTTGGAGGCCCGGAAAAAGTAGAACAATGTGTTAACTTGTATTCTCATTTTTAACTTAAATATTGTAAAGCACTTCTTTAAGAAAACAACGTAACAATGCAAACATCTATATTTAAACAGCCTCTCTGCCCTCTCGGGTAGAGGTAAGGCATGTCTACATATTACCCTTCCCAGACCCCACCCTGTGGGAATATACTGGGTTGTTGTTGTTGTTGTTGTTATATTTTTATAAACTTGGATTTTATGTGAATTTAATGAATGTTTTTTAAAATCTCTAACAAAAATCACTGTTGTTCCGTTGATTTGTATTAAATTCAAAATGACCACACTTCTTTTAAGTATGAAATCTGAAAAATTAAATTTTGTTAAATATTTTTTCCTTTATACTTATGTCAACTCTTCAAAGATTCATGCCAAATAAAATGAATTTAAATTTGATACTTCTGATCTTTTTGAAATTTTGAGAATGAAGAGGTTAGCCCTATAACTCATCGAAAAATAAGTATAATATATGATTGACATTGATAAAATCTAAAAATGACTAATTTTAACCTAATATTATACGATAAATAACTTGATATGTAATGCACTACAAGCTGTCAATAACTAAGGAACTAAAACTAATTAATGAGCCACATTTGAGAAGAACTTTTAATTTAAATTAATAATTTCACAAACAACAAAGAGATTGCAGAAAAGAATACAAAAGGATAAAAGCATTAGGAAACGAACATTCCAAATATAATGGTACATGGATACTTGGTGCAAAAACTTGGACAGAAATAATTTTCAAGTACTTATATATAACTTTTTATTAATTAATTGTTATTGTTTAAGTGTTTTCATGTCGAAATAATTGATCATAAAAGGAAGGACTTTAGGCAAGTGAAATTTTACTTGATTTTGAATTTCTTCATATTAGTAGTTTTACTTCGTTCAAATACGGAAAAATTTAATAGCCAAAATTTCAGTTGATTCAAAGTTCTAAATGTTAGAAAATTTATTAGACAATTATTACTGAATATTAGGAAAATAATCAAATGACTATTTTGTCCGGCGCGAACTTTAGTTTAAAAGGGTAAAAAACAGTGTTATCAAAGGCAAAAAGCACAAAAAAGCTCTTAAGGTCTATTGGGACTTAAAGCGCAAAGCGCAAATAAAGCGTGAGCTTTAATGAATAAAGGCGCAACTAAAGAAAAAGTAAAAATATATATGTATAATCCAGGACTAATAATTATAAGCATTAATAACAAATATATGAACAAAGAAATTAAAAAAAAATTACGATAAAATGAAATATTAATTGTTTAATGTCTCCTTTTCATGATTACACATTGGCAAGGAATAATATGCCTTAGAGATTTGATGCGACACTAAAGCGCCCACAAAGCGAAGCGAAGCATTCAACATATTTTGAGCCACGCTTCAGGGCTTAAACGCGCTTTAAGCACGCCTTTGACAACACTGGTAAAAAAGATGAACGTCATTTCGCTACGAGTCTTTGTGCTTGTAATATAATATAGATATAAATTATTTATGTAAGTACTTATCAGCTAGGAGTAGAATATCAAAATACTCCAACCTTATGGAAGTGAACATAAGAGTTCTTCTTTACTGGGACTTCACTCCTCTTCGTGTAATTAAACATAATTTAAGGCATTCAGAGATTTTGATTTTTTGCCAATTTGTCTTAACATTATACTATTGACCATTTACTTTGTTCAGATTTACAAATTTTGATTTTAACTGATTGATTTCAAAAGAATTATCAGAATTTTTCTTCTGGTAACCAGAATGTGGAGGTTTAAAATGATCCTTTAAAATCATGCTGCAGGATTTACTAGTAGAAAATTCTACTGTCTGCTTGAGAGATGCTATGTTGGGTCTCAAGAATCTTTACAATCAAAACATGTGAAAACTGCTGCGCAATTGATTTTCGTGAAATTCCCTGTCCATTTCCGCCCTTAATTAAATGTGGATGATCTGGAGTAGGGAATGGATGGGAGATGGTGATGCTTCCATAGGTTTTTCAGTCAACAAACCTAAGTAGTTGGATGATCTTTGAAAAAAATGGTGACTGTTTTCTGAATTCTAAGTGAAATTATCCTCCTCATCAACTGTTGTACATGGAATTTGCCCTTAATAAATCAGCAGCTTTGTTAAGCTTTCTTTTTTTGGGGAAGATTTTTTGCTCTTGTGAATCGAATGATTGAATTGATAATGACTTTATTTTGGCCTTCATGCGTTCAGTTTGTCTTTGTAGTATGTACCAGCCATCTCAGTAAGAGAGGGAAGTATGGAAATCAGAAAAGTCGTTATCTTTATTAAATAAATAATGTTGTGAGATATACTTGCTTCCTGCCATTAGTGTTTTTTTTCCCGATATTAAATGGAAGAAAACATTTGCTTTTAATTAATTAAAGCAATCTACACTGCAAACACTACAAAATATCTGAGTCAAAATATGTGAGTAGGATCGCGAAATCATGTTTCATTTTGATTAGCTGGTGATTCCTTTATATGTTCAGCATCATCACCTACTACCTGGCTGGATACTAATATAAGTCATCTGATTGGGAGATCAACGCATAATTAAATTTGAGCTTTTGTGGATAAGCATATTTGGGTGTTAGAATGGATACTGGTGTTAAAATGAATACTCCCAGACCTCTTTCTTGTTCTCCATTTTTTGATATTCGTCTGCTATCATCCATGACCTCTCCAAAACAAGGTGAGTGTTCACATAATCTTGCTTCCCACTATTGTGTGGTACTTGAGTTAAATGATTGACATTTTTCTGAGCTAAAAGAGGTTGTAGGGGGAGGTATTTTACAATCTGAACTTCACCTTCTTTTATCTATCTATTTATTTATATATTTATTTGTTTATCTTAGGTATCGAGATCATTATAGGGACAAAGATTCTAAAAGGAGAAGCCGAAGTAGAAGTAGAAGTAGAAGTAGGGGGAGGTATGACCGTGATCGGTACCGTGGAAGAGACAAAGATTACCGTCACCGGAGCAGAAGCCGCAGCCCGGATTATCACAAAGCTCGTGGAAGGGGTAAATATGATGAAGAGAGGCGCAGCCGAAGTCGGTCTCATGGAAGGTAGAATTTTTTTTTATTAAATATTTTGCTTCTTCTCTCTCTCTTCCCTGGGGAAAGCCATCTCATAAACTTTGTCTGACGTGTTATTTTACATTTAAGTGCCTCCCCTGTTCGTCGTAGCCCAAGTCCTCGGAGGAGCCCTTCTCCACGCAGAACAACCCCTTCTAGGGATGCTAGTCCAGATGGTCGTAATCGCAAGGAGCGGTCTCCAACTCCCAAGAGTGTCTCACCGCGTGGTAGACGTGCTGGTTCTCGCAGCCCCTTGCCACGTTCTGATGCTGATGTAAGTTGTGGCTGTCATACATTGTTTTATTATAGTATAAATGTGATGAGAAAACATTATTTGCTTTTGTAGGATTAAGTAGCAAAGGAGGAGGCCACAATTGTCAGTGGCTTTGGTCAATGCTGCATATCAAGAGGACATTCCCAAATGAAGGACCTTTCATCTATTTTCTGCTTGCTAGAACTGATTGGCCTGACTTATTTATAAGGTTTATCTCCTTTTGTTGTACTTGATCCATACCAGAACTTTGATGTTACCTCTGCATTCTGGTATTATGGATTGGTGTTCTGATATTAAGATATCTATTTTGTTGGTTTATAATTATTGTGGATTTTCTGTTTGGCTTTATTTGGTTTCTTATTGCTTTTCTTATTCAAAGTATACCTGCATATAATGTGATAGTATACCTTGTGGTAATTTACTTATGATGAAAATTATTGGCCTTCTATAGCTGGGTCCGTGAAAAGTCAATGTGGCTGAATAGCAAGGTGATGCAGTAGCTGTTGATGCAGTTTTATTTGCTGTTGGTTGTAATTTTGTTGCTGGTCACAAACTACTGTTTCTTAGCTCAATGGCAAGAAGATGCAGCAGCTGTCGATGCTGTTTTAACTTGGCTGTTTATAATTTGTTGCTGGTGACATACTACTATTTGTTGGTTGAATGGTAGCAGATGCAGTAGCTGTTGATGCTGTTTTTTTAGCTGTTGTAATTTTGTTGCTGGTGACAAATTAGCGGTTTCTATTCAAATGTTCAGGATGCTCATGATCGGTAAGGATAAGAAACTCCCGAATTTCTGAAGTCATGCTAGGTTTATGCCTTTGGCCCGACAGTCATTTCCTTTTTCTGCCTTAACTTCATATTTTGCAAGCTATGATCATCTTAAAGAAGAAAAAACCCACATTTTAAGTGTAGCTATTGAAGTTGATTCCAGGTCAAGTTTTTGTAATGATGAGTAGAGATTTCAATATTAGACTGAATCAATGAGTTCAGGCATAGTGATTGTTTGACCGTAAACATCATGCTGATATGGTATCTTCATCTTATGGTTATCAAAGTAAATAAAATAATGAATTTCCCAATCTGTTAATACTTGGTTGTAGTATCTTTTATGTGCTCTATGGTGTAAAAGATGTTCTTCAAGTACATAGCCTAGCACCCATAATAAGCTCATGACAGTTGCATCGCATAGCACCTATAATTAAGCTAATGGTAGTTGCAGTATGTTACAGCACATGAGTTCATGCTTATATGCATGATGCTCTAGCTGATCTCTGTAGATCTTTTGCTGCTGTTAGCTGATAGCCTATCAAATTGATCCTACTTTTTGGTGTTGATATTGTGCTTAATGTGTTCATTTGGATCTTCTGGATGCTGTTCGTGCACCTTCTGCAGAAGCCAAGTTGTGTGTTAATGTTGTGCTGGGTGACCCAGTCTCCTAGTGATTTTTCTTTTAATGGAACATGTGCACGTTGCCGACTGTGAGAATGCTAATTTATCAAACTTAACCTTCTTTGACTCTCCACCTGCACTTTGCTGGATACATGTACCTTCTGTATTATCTTCACAATGACAATTCTGTTAGATTGCCTGTAGAACTTACCAGCGCATATAGAGGTGCCTCTTTTGGCGCGGTTATGTGATAGCTGCTCGGGTATTTTTCATTACTGTAGTAGGGTGTGATACTCTGTCTATTAGGTTCCAATATGATGGTGTACTAGATCTCTAGTTGATTCGGTTTGTGGGATATTACTATGTTATGGTGCTGTCTCACCAGGAATTTGTGCCCTTTCATAGGGGTTCCGAACAGCATGTGCTTAATTAATTGCTTACCATATTGGGCAAGTACATTTTTACTAGATGGCTATGGATTTGACTAGCTTGATGAGGAAGTTAGAAAAGGTATCAGGATGTTGCTGAGGGAGCTTTCGGATTTACCTGTTGCGCGACACTTGGCAGGGTCGGCTTTTTATGTTTGGTTGATGAGGCTGTGATGAGAAATTTCAAAAGCAAAGTGGGTGACGGGCCTGTTATTTTTCTTTTGCCTTGCCTGTTGCGATTGGTAAAGTTGCATGTTGCAGCAGAGAGAATAATCCTTCAATTTCATTCTATATTGACGAACCAATGGACATTCCTGCCAAGACCACTGTCAGCTTTGTGGAGGATGGAGATTGAACATTTTGTTATTCTTTCTTGAATCTTTTCTTAAAAAAAATTGTGATCTGCCGACGTTTACTAGAACACGCTAATGGAACAATTCTCCATTTAAAACGTACAAAACGGTGTTTTTACAAACCAATAGATATATATATGTTTGCGCATATTTTTATCATGTAACCATGGGTAATTTATATATATTCTTTTCTTATTAAATCGCCTGCTAATTTTAAGTAGATATCTTTTGGTGTAAACATGGGCAACTATTTTCCAAATCTGTTTAGACTAGCCGACAGTTTGTAATACAGAAGGTTAACCACATATTGCGCTGCATAACAGTTTCCCTCCAAACTACTAACACGCACAGAAAAGTATCAGTCTTCCCTTACAGTATATTACAGTTTATTTAATCCATACACAGAGGTATAATAGTACATAGCTGTATGTTATCTAGTAGTAGAGATTAGGAAGTAATGGTGTCTCAGATCGAGTTGGGTTTGGGCCTTTTGTCCAGCTACATAGTTCAGATGTACTTGTACATATTTCAACGTGGCTGAATCACAATAAATTGGATTTGTGAAATTGGCATACCAACAACTAACAAGTAAAATAAAGTTGGTATTTTGTGGTTAATTTCGACCAATTATGCATATTTATAGTCAAATTAAGGAACATACATATTATTTGGTTTTCTAATGACTTTTTCTCCTCGGGACCACGAAGATGATACAACTCTTGAATGGCTTGTCCATAATTTCCAGTTTTCCACCACTTGTAGGGTTGGCCAATTGATTAGAAATGTAATCGCTAACCACCTTTTCGTTGGTATTTACTTTCATGGATAATGAGACATCAACTCATCTGGAATTAGCCAAAAATCAGCTTTACTGGTCCAATTCCTGCTACCTTTGGCAATTTGAGAAACTTGCGAATACTGTTTCTCCATACCAACAAACTTTCTAGGCCCATTCCTATAGAGTTGGGAAATATGGAAAAACCTCACTGCCCTGAGAATTAGCCGATAACCTGCTTACTGGTTCAAACAGTTTCTCAATATTTGGATAACTTTGTTTGAGAATTTTGCAGTGAGTAATAACAAGCTGACAGGGAAAATACCACGAAGCTTGAAAAAGGCTCTGAGTTTCAAAAGAGTTCGCTTTAGTTTCACCCTGAAGCTTTTGGTATCTTTCCAGAGCTTCAGTTCATTGATTTGAGCGAAAATGATTTTCATAGTGAACTGAGCAGCAACTGGGGGAAATGCAAGAATTTGACTGATTTGCGGATAGCCAGAAATAACATTAGTGGCAGCATATCTTGAGCTTCTAGGACTTGATATTTCGACGAATCATTTATTCCTAAGGAATTTGGAAAATTGACTCTCTTTAGTTAAATTCTTTATGCAAAACAACCACATATATGGCGGTATTCCTACATAACTTGAGTCACTAACAAAGTTAGAGTCCTTTGATCTGTCACAAATAGATATTTATAGGAGATTACATGAACATGTTTTTCTTGAACCTAAGCAACAACAAATTTGACCAGAAAATTCCAATGAAGATAGGGGGGATAACTCATCTAAGTGTACTTGATTTGAGCCATAACCTTCTCAATGGAGAAATACCTCCTCAGTTAGCCTATTTGCAGAACTTGGCAAACATCAATCTATCCCACAATGACCTCTATGGCTGCATTCCTCAAGAATTTGAAAGCTCGACTGGTTTATTGGATATCGTATTGTCATTCAATGAGTTGAAAGGTTTAATACCAAATAATAACTTTATGAATGCTTCATTAGAAGGTAACAAAGGTCTTTGTGGCAATGTAACAGGATTCCAAACTTGCGAAAGGCCATCTTCTATGGTGAAAAAGCATGATGGGTTTACACTACCTTAGCTTTATGTTTTGATGATCTAACAAACTTAATTACTGCCAAAGAATCAGATAAGGAACCTGATACACTTGGTACACAACTCAAACAACGGACTTAAGCTAACGTGAGTTGCTATGATTTCAGAAGATAAAGAATCAACACAAGGACCTGATCCTCTTGGGTTTTCCTGACATCACTACGAAGTTAACTGTCTACATCTGAAAAGTGAACTGCCTGCACTGTACACGCAAACAATGCATCACAGTGCATCAATCACTTCTCATTGACCAACCAAGTGATGTCATCCAAGTTGTATTAAAAAAGAGCATTACAACAAGACATCACTTGAACACTTGAGAATTTATTCAAGCACTCCTACCGTCTATTCATCAAGCATTCAATTCTGAAGTGCATCAGGAACAAAGTACAACACTACTCTAGGTGACCAACCTCACTCATCTGGCATTATACAATAATACGCTTACTGGTTTAATTCCAACTACTCTAGGTGACATAACTGAGATCAAGATTCTATACCTTTATTCTAACCAACTTTCTGGTCTCATTCCTACATAGCTGGGGAATCTGAAAAACCTCATTGATCTAAATTTATCTAAGAATCAGCTTACTGGTTCAATTCCAATTACAGTAGGTGACTTAAGTAAGCTCCAAATTCTGTACCTTTTTTCTAACCAACTTTCTGGTCCCATTCCAACTGAGCTGGGGAATCTGAAAAACCTCTCAAATATAGAATTATCTGATAATCACCTTACGGGTTCAATTCCTACTTCATTTGGCAATTTGAGAAACTTGCAAAACTTGAATCTCCACTCCAACAAACTTTCTGGTTCCATTCCAAAAGAACTTGCATATTTGGATAACTTGGTTAAATTGTCAATGAGTGAAAATCAATTTTCAGGCGATTTGCCAAAGAATCTTTGCCAAGGTGGGAAACTTGAATACTTTATGGTGGATAGTAACAAGCTGTCGGGGCCAATTCCAAGAAGCTTGAGCAAGTGCTCGAGTTTCAAAAGAGTTCGTTTTGAAAACAACAGTTTCACAGGGAATTTATCGGAAGCTTTTTGTTGAAATTTTGTTGCTTTCGGTTAGTGAAGTAACTTTTTTAGCATAATAAAAGATACTTAATTTTAGGATAAATTTACTTTTTTTAATTCAAATTTAAGTTAGATTTTTTAGGATATTTGAGATATTTTTGGATTTTTAAATTAATCATATGCAGATTTTTCTACAGATTATGTTCCAAATTGGCTATTTAAAGCCTTGTTATGCTTAATAAAATTATTGAGATACTTTTTGAATCAAACACTTTTAATATTTTTGCTGCCCCATTTTTTTAAAAACCAATAGTGGTATCAAGAGCCTCATTGATCTTACGGGATCTGTGAGTTCTTCCAAAAAGAAAACCATTTTCAAATTATTTTTAACCAATATTAATTTTTAAACATATTTTCAAACATGGCAAGCATCAGTCTCTCTTTGAATGTCCCACAAACTTTTACTGGTGAAAACTATCGAATTTGCTCAGTGAAAATAAAATCATATCTTAAAACCTATGATTTGTTGAATGTTGTAAAGGAAGAACAATCCTTACGAGCAATTCACGAAAATCCTATCATTGTCCAGTATCAAATACTTCCAAAAGAGATTTTAGATAAGACAAGGTCACTAAGGATGTTTTTCATGCACAAAACCATAAGACGAAAAAGAAAGAAGAAAAAAAGAAAAAGAAATGCACTACAAAAGTATGCAATTGCAGCGATGCTCAAAACAATCCTCAAGGACAAACAACCGAAGCAAGAATTAAGGAGGAGTAACTTTTTAAATTGCAGCAACTGAAGCAAAGGAGGAGTGTTGAAATTTTGTTGCTTTCAGTTACTACAGTAACGTTTTTAGCATAATAAGATACTTAGTGTTAGGATAAATCTACTTTTTTGAATTCAAATTTAAATTAGATTTTTTAGGATAGTTGAAATATTTTGGGATTTTTAAATTCCTCCTATGCAGATTTTTTTGCAGATTATATTCCAAATTGACTATTTAAAGCCTTGTTATGCTTAATAAAATTATTGAGAGACTTTTTCAATTAACACTTTTAATATTTTTGCTGCCCCATTTTTTTAAAAACCAATACTTTTGGTATCTATCCAGAGCTTCAGTTCATTGATTTGAGCGACAACGGTTTTTATGGTGAACTCAGCAGCAAATAGGGAAAATGCAAGAACTTGACCGATCTACGGATAGCCAGGAATAACATTAGTGGTAGCATACCACCAGAGATTGGAAACGTCAAAGGGCTTTCAGGACTTGATCTTTCATCTAATCATTTGGTTGGGCAGATTCCAAAAGAATTTGGGAACTTGACCTCTCTAGTTAATCTTTTTATGCAGAACAATCACATTTCTGGCAATATTCCGAGTGAACTTGGGTCACTGACAAAGTTATTGTCCCTTGATCTGTCAGATAATAGATTGAACGGGTCGATCCCAACATTTATAGGAGATTACATGACTATGTTTTTTTAACTTGAGCAACAACAAGTTTGGCCATACAATTCCAAAGGAGATAGGGAGGATAACTCACCTAAGTGTACTTGATTTGAGCCATAACCTTCTAGATGGAGAATTACCCTCTCAGTTAGCCAGTTTGGTGGACTTGGAAAAGTTGAATCTTTCTCACAATGGTCTCTCTGGCCGCATTCCTGAAGACTTTGAAAAGTATGAAAGGTTTGCTTGTCTTGTCGTACAATGAGTTGGAAGGTCCAATACCAAATAATAAAGCTTTTATGAATGCTTCATTTTAAGGTAATAAAGGTCTTTGCGGCAATGTAACAGGATTTCAGCCTTGCGAAAGGCCATCTTCGATGGTGAAGAAGAACTCAAGAAGTAAACTCATCCTCGCCATTGTACTGCCTGTTATGGGATCACTAGTACTTCTCTGTGCTTTTACTAGTGTTCGTATGTGTGATAAAAGAAGAAAAGTTAAAGATGTTGAAAGACGGGATGATGGTTTGTTTTCGATATCCTTGTTAGATGGAAAGGCATTGTACATGGATATCTTAAACGCCACAGAGGAGTTTGATGCAACATTTTGTATCGGGCAAGGAGGGCAGGGAAGCATTTACAAGGTAAACCTTCCATCATTTGCGAATGCGTATTGCAAAAGCTTCACGAATGAGGTAAATGTATTGATAGGGATTAAGCATCGGAACATTGTGAAACTCTATGGATTTTGTTCGAATGCACAACACTCGTTCTTGGTTTACGAGTATGTGGAGAGGGGGAGTCTGTTTAGTATCTTGAGCAATGAAGTTGAGTCCAAGAATTTGGATTGGCTTAAGAGGGTGAATATCATCAAAGGTATTTGCTTTTGCTTTATCTTACCTGCACAAGGACTGTTCACCACCGATTGTTCATCAAGACATATCAAGTAGTAATATTGTATGAGCTACAATTCGACCTTATAATAATCGGAATAAATTAATTACTCCCCTCGGCCCAAGTGCGCATAGCAAGCGTCGAGGCTTCCCTCGACTAAGTGCGAACGTCATAAGTGGCGAGGCCGTCCTCGACCACAGGGTATCGTCCGTATCCGCTTAAATCTTTTTGTCAGGGTCGACGCCTTGTGGGTACGCCCGCAATAGTCTCATGACACGGACCCGATCTTCAAGAAAAGTCAACTGGCATAATTAAGATTTATAAATACCAAGGCAATCATCAGAAAAAGGGGTCCACTCTCTCCCCACGGGGGCTCTAAAAAATATATAGAGTACAACGCACAATGAGAACAAATACAAAAAATACAGAATAACAGTAGATCTATGAAAACATGATTGTAAGGATCTGAACCTCTTCATGGAGAGGCAGATTAACCCATTATCATGAATAAAAGATCACTAAATATCTTCTGCTATCTCTACATATGTTCCCTTTATCTTTCCTTTACTGATTTTCAGATATGTTACGACCTGCTATGATTGACCCTTTATTTTTAATAATTGTTTTGAGTGCATAAATGTTCATAAACATTCTGGGTCAAACAATTTGGCGCCGTCTATGGGAATTTCATAGCAAGATCACGTAGATGTTACTAAAGTGAGAAACAAAGGGAAAAACAAACACCACGGCAAGCCTGATTCATCTCATCCATACTCGGGCTATGAGCCCTCGACTCAAATGAATCAACAAAGTTCAACTATGATTGAACTGGGATTCAGGCCACGAGCCTTCGCCAATATAAATTCAACAGCAGTTGAAGTAAAACTCGGTCTATGAGCCCTCGACTCAAAAGAATCAACAAAGTTCAACTATGATTGAACTGGGATTCAAGCCACGAGCCTTCGCCAATATAAATTCAACGGCAGTTGAAGTAAAACTCGGGCTATAAGCTCTCGACTCAAAAGAATCAACAAAGTTCAACTATGGTTGAACTGGATTCAGGCCACGATACTTCGCCATTATAAATTCAACGGCAGTTGAAGTAAAACTCGGGCTATGAGCCCTCGACTCAAAAGAAACAACAAAGTTCAACTATGGTTGAACTGGGATTCAGGCCACGAGCCTTCCCCAATATAAATTCAACGGCAGTTGAAGTAAAACTCGGGCTATAAGCACTCGACTCAAAAGAATCAACAAAGTTCGACTACGGTGGAACTGGGACTCAGGCCATGAGCCTTCGCCAATATAAATTCAACAACAATTGAAGTAAAACTCGGGCTATGAGCCCTCGACTCAAAAGAATCAACAAAGTTCAACTATGGTTGAACTGGGATTCAGGCCACGAGCCTTCGCCAATATAAATTCAACAGCAGTTGAAGTAAAACTCGGGCTATGAGCCCTCGACTCAAAAGAATCAACAAAGTTCGATTACGGTGGAACTGAGACTCAGGCCACGAGCCTTCGCCAATATAAATTCAACGGCAGTTGGAGTAAAACTCGGGCTATGAGCCCTCGACTTAAAAGAATCAACAAAGTTCAACTATGGTTGAACTGGGATTCAGGGCCCCGAGCCTTCGCCAATATGAATTCAATGGCGATTGAAGTAAAACTCGAGCTATGAGCCCTCGACTCAAAAGAATAAACTAAAGTCCAACTACGGTTGAACTGGGACTCAGGCCACGAGCCTTAGCCAATATAAATTCAACGACAGTTGAAGTAAAACTCGGGTTGTGAGCCCTCGACTCAAAAGAATCAACAAAAGTTCAACTACGGTTGAACTGGGACTCAGGCCACGAGCCTTCGCCAATATAAATTCAACGACAATTGAAGTAAAACTCGGGCTATGAGCCCTCGACTCAAAAGAATCAACAAAGTTCAACTATGGTTGAACTGGGATTCAGGCCACGAGCCTTCGCCAATATAAATTCAACGACAGTTGGAGTAAAACTCGGGTTATGAGCCCTCGACTCAAAAGAATCAACAAAGTTTGACTACGGTGGAACTGGGACTCAGGCCACGAGCCTTCGCCAATATAAATTCAATGGCAGTTAGAATAAAACTCGGGCTATGAACCCTCGACTCAAAAGAATCAACAAGGTTCAACTACGGTTGAACTGGGACTCAGGCCACGAGCCTTCGCCAATATAAATTCAACGACAGTTGAAGTAAAGCTCGGGCTATGAGCCCTCGACTCAAAAGAATCAACAAATTTCAACTATGGTTGAACTGGGATTCAGGCCACGAGCCTTCGCCAATATAAATTCAACTACAGTTGAAGTAAAACTCGGGCTTTGAGCCCTCGACTCAAAAGAATAAAAAATAATCAACTACGGTTGAACTGGGACCCGGGCCACAAGCCTTCGCCGACTAAAATATTCAATAAAAAACTAAAGTAAAGCTCGGGCCACGAGCCCTCGATCCAAGACAACTAATGACCATGTGAATAAAAAACGCACATCACAATGAGTAGTAAGCGAATAGAAGAAAAATGGGGAAATTCCCCCCTTAAATTAAAACAGGCGGATACAGGTCAAGCCCGTCCGCCCCGAAGCAAGAATTGTCTAAAGTTAGCCACAACAATCAATTACATAAAAAAAAAAGAAGAAAAAGGTAAAGAAGAAAAATAGCCACACAAGTCAACAAGTAAAAGAAGATACAATCAACTAATCATCAATTAACTGGGGATTGCCAACAATGCCATCCGCCCCAGTTCCATCATCACCGGCCTGCGCTGCTTCGTCGCCAGCTCCGCCCCGTCGGCCTCCGCTGCGCCCCCATCATTCCCAGCCTCGGCCGTGCTCCCGCCAGGGATGTCATCATTGCCGGGTGTCGCGGCGTCAAAGCCACATTCCTCACGGGCCTCTCGCGCCTTCTGACGCGCCTGCTCGAAGGCACCCTCGGTAATCAGGCCGGCCTTAAGCAGATGCTTATATATGTCCCGCTACGCTTCGGCATAAACCCAAGCTTCACGGGAACTACCCAATAACGTGGACTGTTCCTGGATGCGCCGATTCTCCTGTTCAAGGAGCGCTATCTGCCCCGCGACATCCTGAGCATTCCCCTCCAGCGTCCTAATCCGCTCCTCGAGGCCGCCTTCCTTGGAGGCGGCGGCAGCTCTTATCGCCGACAGTTGGGAATCATTGGCACGGATGATCCCCTCAAGCTCGGCCGTCCTGGCAGAAGCCTCGGCTAGCCTATGCTTCAAGTCGGCCAACTCCCCCTCCAGCGCGGCAACTTCCCCGCTCCACTCCGAGGTAACCGCCGTCACCCTAGCCAAGCATTGACGCTCGCTCTCCAAATATGTCCTCCTCCCAGCCTCCAACTCATCACGCCTTACGCAGCCGACCCTCCAAGGTCTCAACACGGCCAAGCGCCTGGTCCCTCTGCAGTTCCGCCCGTGCTAACTCCCCGACCAACGCTTGGTTACGAGGGTCATCCCTCAGGCGCTCATTAAGCTCCCTGCATTGGAGCCGTAACCGGCGACACCTCTTAAGAACGGGGAGAAGTACCCCGGATCGAACGTTGGCCCAACACAGGCACTCCACCTGCAGCAAAAACACATGCGAAACAAAGCAAAAAAAACATAGAGGAGTCAGGTGCGGGAATCCTAGGAAACGGAAGGGTTAAGAGAGGATAGTCAGTCCAGAACGCATACCTTCATACCCATCGGCGCTACTTCATTCATTATGCTGATATCCGTCACCTCTCTCAGCGACTGATTCTCCACGGAAGAACATAGCTGGCCCAACAACGGCAACAAGGAAGACTCCCTCAACAATAAATTCTTATCCGTGGGAATCTCGATCACCCGCGGCCTCCCGTCTGGATGAACAGTCGCGTTCGTGATCCCATCACGAAACATACGAATATCCTTAGAATCCAAATCGGAACCAGACGGAGACACCTATCCTATCTCCACCGCCTCCGTCGACGGGGTGCTGGAATCTCCAAGATCCACGACCACCCGAGAAGGCTCACCCGCCTCAAATCTATGAGTAGAAGACTGAGCGGTAGGGGCGACGCTCCCTAATCGCTCATCCCGGGCTTGAAGATCATTTGGCCCGCACGCTGGAGCGCGCGCCGCTTCGACAATCTCCCTCGCCTCGGAAAGAGGCAGAGGGTCCACGATTACCATCTCATCAGCAACTGGCCGCGCCATTGAAGGGGCCGAAGGTGGAAGGATCCGCTGCCTGACTAAGGGTCTCTCCTCTTCGTCCCGAAAAGGCGACGCCTCCCGAGAGCGGATAACTCCCGACACGCTCCCACCATCAAGCAAAGGGCGAACGGGAGAGGGCGCAGCTACGGAGTCAACGGAAGCGGCCCTGGGAACCTGAGCGGCCGCCGCCGGAATAAAAAACTTGGCAATCGCCCCAGGGCGCCAGAATATTGGCTGAGGAGCCCTGCCGCGGTTTATCCGCCCTACAAATATAAAAAACGGGTCAGCGTTAAGTCATGGAGACAACCAAAAGTCGAACACGTCCCAGTAAATCAAAACGACTTACCTACGACCAAACTTTGGCCGTACCTCCTCGCGAAGGACGCCCACGAGCGAATCCCCTTGGTATGCGGGAGGATAACTTCTAACCACCCGCACAGACTAGTGAATAAAGGCGGGGGCGACATGTCAGCTGCAGAAACAACAAAACAACAACCAGTCAAAAGACAAATAGAAAACAAAGAGAGCGCAAGTTCAATCCTTCCAAAAACAAATAAGGAAGGACTTACGGCCGTGATTCGAGGTCTCCGGAAACCCTGAGGAAGACGCCACCAGATGACCGGTCCTGACGTAGAAGAATTGTTCGTATTGACGAGGCTCGACCTCGTCGTCCAAAGCCGTCACCAGTCCCTGCCATCCACGCGGGACCATTCGGATCATGCTCCCCCGAATCCGCTGAGGGGCAAAGAGAGAAATGACATGTTGTAGAGTTACCAACCGGCCGGCCAGCTCTGAGAACTTCATCAGCATAGCCAAGAGCTTGTACACGGACGGGGTAAGCTGCCCCGGGCAAACACTGTAATACCGACAGAAGTCAACTACCAGATTTGGAAGGGGCATTCTGAATCCCAGCCTGAGGGGGTAGGAGTAGAACACGCAATACCCGGCGCAGTCGGTGTGTACCCTGTCCCCCGGCAGAGCCAACATAATATCGGCACGGGAGGGGATGAGTCCTTGCGCGCGCAGTTGAGCCATGCTTACCTCCCCCATCAGTGGGGCCTCATCGACGGGTTCAACCCCTCCATCTGCGGTGATATCCACCACCAAGCTCCCCGCCCCCGGGAGTATATCATCTACTGAGGGCATCCTCTCGGTATCGTTCCGATCAACGACCAGAAGCACGGGGGACAGCCCCTCAATCACCGGAGAATCCGCTGGTAACACCATCGGAAGACCATCACGAGAATGAGGGCCAGCCATTGATTAAGGTCACAAGAAAGCTTAGAGGGAAAACAGAGAAGATGACTGAGAACGGGCAACGATTATGCCACAGAAAAAGTAGTATTCTTTGGGAATTTGGTAGAGAGAGAGACAATCAGTAAATCAAAGAGTGTTGAATGTCTGACATGCCAGGCTCTCTTATAGGAAAAATCGAATCAAACCTCGGGAAACCGACATGCGCCATTTAATGCGAATCCCAACCGTCAGAAACGGTTCGATTTCCATCAAAACTATCGCCGCCACGATCGAAATCAGAAAGTATGCGCCAGAATTTAAGCCACCGCTTCAAATACCCCGAATGCGATGACGTCTTATCGGCCGACCAGACCCTGCGTCCTGAAGTTTGCATGAGCATGAATGTATCTGAACTCACTCCCGGTGAAGAGACGCCCTAAGAGGCTGTCGTCTCCTCGACCGGGACGAGGCACCATTCGAGCTATCATATCCGCTTATCCCGGCCCGTCTCGACGTGACCACGATAAGCGGAGGGACTATCTGTATGAGCTACAATTCGACCTTATAATAATTGAAATAAATTAATTACTCCTCTCGGCCCAAGTGCGCATAGCAAGCGTCGAGGCTTCCCTCGACTAAGTGCGAACGCCATAAGTGGCGAGGCCGTCCTCGACCACAGGGTGTCGTCCGTATCCGCTTAAATCTTTTTGTCAGGGTCGACGCCTTGTGGGTACGCCCGCAATAGTCTCATGACACGGACCCGATCTCCAAGAAAAGTCAACTGGCATAATTAAGATCTATAAATACCGAGGCAATCATCAGAAAAAAGGGTCCACTCTCTCCCCACGAGGGCTCTAAGAAATATATAGAGTACAACGCAGAGTGAAAACCAATACCAAAAATACAGAATAACAGTAGATCTATGAAAACATGATTGTAAGGATCTGAACCTCTTCATGGAGAGGCAAATTAACCCATTATTATGAATAAAAGATCACTAAATATCTTCTGCTATCTCTACATATGTTCCCTTTATCTTTTCCTTTGCTGATTTTCAGATATGTTACGACCTGCTATGATTGACCCTTTATTTTTAATAATTGTTTTGAGTTCATAAATGTTTATAAACATTCTGGGTCAAACAAATATTTTGCTTGACTCTGAGTATGAAGCTCGTGTTTCCGATTTTGGAATAGCTAAGCTTCTCAAGCCAGACTCGTCCAATTTGACGACCCTTGCAGGCACATATGGCTATGTTGCACTTGGTAAGATCTAATTTTTGATCCATTCTTTATAACTTCATGAACTATATATAGCCACACGTTCTATACTGTTTTTATCTCATGTCCTCATTTGTATTGTTTCAGAGCTTGCATATACAATGAAGGTTACAGAAATGTGTGATGTGTATAGCTTTGGAATATTAGCATTGGAGATAATCAAAGGAAATCATCTTGGGGAATACATCATCTCTCATAAGTTATCATCAATGGATTCACGCCCACGTACTCATCACAGATAAAACTTCCATGTAATGCTAGCTATATAATTCCTGATATGTAAGGTGTCTTTTTATGGAAATGAATTAGCTGTGATACCAAGTGGATGTGAAGTAAGAAATTTAATGAGAAGGTCCACGAAAAATTAATTACTGGGATAGTACTTGGACAGGGACTGCATTTGGATTAAAGCATACCCGTAAAAATGCTTGCTTTTTAGCACAACAGGCAGCAGAAATTAAGTAGCAGAGAGTTAATAGCCGGAGAATTTTCAGGCGGATTATATTCTCCGACCAAGTATGCAGACCAGATCTGTGGCGCAGATGTGTCTGTGACTTTGTTTTTCTTGGGTCATCTGACCTAAACTCGTACTATTTCCACACTATATGGCCCATGAAGGTGATAGAATTCTTGACGGGCATGTCCATTATTGAGCAGTTCTGGAGAAAAATCTCCCAATATTTCCACAACTTTAAAGCTTAATTGAAATATTCAATCTGAAGTCTTTTTCTATCCGTATTGCACAAGCTAAGAAACGACTCATTGACTTCCAAGTCTATGTAATTCTAATGGCCATTGACTCCCAAGAGACTGGAAATGATTCACTAAAATATAAATTAAACCTCTACCTTGCACACAACTTCATCACAAACCAAAACAATCAACTGAATTTAATCCTTTAGCCATGATCATGGTTTCCAAAATTTTTATTTTCCTTCAGTTTTTCACTCTCTTATATCTCTTCGCAGTTACTTTTGCTTCCACCGAAGAAGCAACCGCTCTCCTAAAGTGGAAAGCAACTTTCCAAAACCAGAATAATTCTTTAGTGGATTCATGGACTCTAAGTCCTGCTGCTGAGAACTCTTCCAACCGTGGAGCGGCAAGTTCTGGTGCTTGCAGAGGCTGGTATGGAGTTATATGCATTAATGGAAGGGTAAACATGTTGAATATTTCAAATGCTGGTGTCATAGGCACACTCTATGAGTTTCCATTTTCGTCTCTCCCTTTTCTTGAATATGTTGATCTTAGCATAAACCAACTCTCTGGCACCATCCCACCTGAAATAGGAAAGCTCACTAATCTTGTCTATCTTGACTTGTCAACTAATCAGATTTCGGGCACAATCCCACTACACATCGGCTCACTAACAAAGCTGGAGAGCCTCTACAGCTCTGACAACCGTTTAAATGGTTCCATTCCAACAGAAATAGGGAAGCTAAAGTCACTTGAAACTTTAAGCTTACAAACAAACAATCTTTCTGGTCCAATTCCAAAGACTATAGGTGACTTAACTGAGCTCAATCTTTTGTACCTTTATTCTAACCAGCTCTCTGGTCTTATTCCTAGTGAATTGGGGAATCTGAAAAACCTCACTGATTTGGAATTATCCACTAATCAGTTTACTGGTTCGATTCCTGCTTCCTTTGGAAATTTGAGAAACTTGCAAACTTTGTTCCTTTATGACAACAAACTTTCTGGTCTCATTCCTATAGAGTTAGGGAATCTGAAAAACCTCACTGATTTGGAATTATCCCATAATCAACTTACTGGTTCAATTCCTGCTTCCTTTGGGAATTTGAGAAACTTGCAAACTCTTTTTCTCCATAACAACAAACTTTCTGGTCTCATTCCTATAGAGTTAGAGAATCTGAAAAACCTCACTGATTTGGAATTATCCCATAATCAACTTACTGGTTCAATTCCTGCTTCCTTTGGGAATTTGAGAAACTTGCAAAAACTGTATCTCCAAACCAACAAACTTTCTGGTTCCATTCCAAAAGAACTTGCATATTTGGATAACTTGGTTAGGCTTTCACTGGATGAAAATCAGCTTTCCGGCCACTTGCCAGAGCATTTATGCCAAGGTGGAAAACTTGTGAACTTCTCTGTGAGTAGTAACAAGCTGTCAGGGCCAATACCAAGAAGCTTGAGCAAGTGCTCGAGCTTCAAAAGAGTTCGTTTTAATAACAACAGTTTCATTGGGAACTTATCGGAAACTTTTGATATCTATCCAGAGCTTCAGTTCATTGATTTGAGCGACAACTATTTTCATGGTGAACTCAGCAGCAACTGGGGAAAATGCAAGAATTTGACTAATTTGCAGGTAGCCAGAAATAATATTAGTGGTAGAATACCACCAGAGGTTGGAAACATCAAAGGGCTTCTAGGACTTGATCTTTCATCGAATCATTTGGTTGGGCAGATTCCTAAGGAATTTGGAAAATTGACCTCTCTAGTTAATCTCTTCATGCAAAATAACCACATTTCTGGCAATATACCTAGGGAACTTGGGTCACTCACAAAATTATTGTTGCTTGATCTGTCCGACAATAGATTGAACGGGTCGGTCCCAACATTCATAGGGGATTACATGAACATGTTTCTCTTGAACCTGAGCAACAACGAGTTTGACCAGAAAATTCCAAAGGAAATAGGGAGGATACCTCACCTTAGTGTACTTGACTTGAGCCATAACCTTCTAGATGGAGAAATACCCTCTCAGTTAGCTAGTTTGCTAGACTTGGCTAGCTTGAATCTTTCTCACAATGGCCTCTCTGGCTGCATTCCTCAAGAATTTGGAAGCTTGACTGCATTGCAGGATGTCGTATTGTCGTATAATGAGTTGGAAGGTCCAATACCAAATAATGAAGCTTTCATGAATGCTTCATTAGATGGTAACAAAGGTCTTTGTGGCAATATAACAGGATTCCAGCCTTGCGAAAGGCCATCTTTTATGGTGAAAAAGCACTCAATGGCGAAGGGACGTAAACTCATCCTCGTTACTCTACTTCCTGTTATGGGAGCACTAGTACTACTCTGTTCTTTCATTGGCATTCTACTTACGCGTGATAAAAGTAGGAGAGTTAAAGACGTTGAAAGACGGGATGATGGTTGGCTTTGCATATCCATGTTAGATGGAAAGGCATTGTACATGGACATCTTAAACGCCACAGAGGAGTTCGATGCAAAGTTTTGCATCGGGCAAGGAGGGCATGGAAGTGTTTACAAGGTAAACCTTCCATCATTAGGGGATATAGCTGTGAAGAGAATTCATTCTTCATTTGAAAATACTCATCTCAAAAGCTTCATGAATGAGGTAAGGGCATTGATAGGGATTAAGCATCGGAACATTGTGAAACTATATGGATTTTGTTCGAATACACATCACTCGTTCTTGATTTACGAGTATGCAGAGAGGGGGAGTTTGTCTAGTTATTTGAGCAATGAAGTTGAGTCCAAGAATTTGGATTGGCTTAAAAGGGTGAATATCATCAAAGGTGTCGCTTTTGCTTTATCTTATATGCACCAGGATTGCTCACCACCGATTGTTCATCGAGACATATCAAGCAGTAATGTTTTGCTTGATTCTGAGTATGAACCTCGTGTTTCAGATTTCGGCATAGCTAAGCTTCTCATGCCAGACTCATCCAATTGCACGGCACTTGCAGGCACATATGGCTATGTTGCACCAGGTAATGTCTGACTTTTATCCTTTTTTTAAAAAAAAAAACTTCACGGAGTATAGCCGCACACTCCACATTGTTTCGTAAAACTCATGAAATTGTATTATTTCAGAGCTTGCATATACAATGAAGGTTACAGAAATGTGTGATGTGTATAGCTTTGGAGTATTAGCATTGGAGATAATCAAAGGAAATCATCTTGGGGAATACATTACTCTGCTAGCAAATTCATCGACTAGAGAACATGTGCAGCTTAGCGATTTGCTGGATGAACGCCTTCCATATCCTGATGATAGAGTAAAAGAGGTTTTGGTTTTTATCATCAATCTAGCAAGCTCTTGTTTGGTTGAAACTCCGAAATCGAGGCCAACAATGCACTTCATCTCTCATAAGTTATCATCAATGGAATCACGCCCACGTACTCATCATAGATAAAACTCCCATGTAAGGCTAGCTATATAATCCTTGATATGTAAGATGTGTTTTTATGGAAATGAATAAGCTGTGACACCAAGTGGATGTGAAGTAAGTAATTTAATGAGAAGGTCCACGAAAAATTCATTACTGGGACCGGACTAGTATCCTAGTATTGGTAGGATGCTTATCTGGTCTGTATTAGAGTGTATACAATATAATGTATAAGGTAATTATTTAATTTCTTGTGCCAAAAACTAATAAAAACATGTTTCATCTTTGCTAAGAGTACTGCTGTTCTAAAATATGATCACACTGCAATGCATGTAAAAGAATAATACTCTATATTTTAAAGATGAAAGTAGAGAGGATTATGTATCAAATATATTTCACTGGAGTTAGTAGAGAAACAAATATCTTTGATCTTTCTGCTTCTTTCGCGTTGAGTTGATGTCGAGAGCAGTGGCGGATTTAGAGGGGCGCAAGGGTGTTCACACCCTTCGCCGAAAAATTACACTGTGTATATAAGATAAAATTTATTTTTTACCTCTATATATTAAGTTTTGAACACCCTTAACACTTTCCAAAAGTGTAGTTTAGTGGTCAAGGGTGTTCAAAATTTACATAAAGGTCATGAGTTCAATTCCCACTAGCTACAATTTCTTTTTTTGAACACCCTTCATGAAGGTTCTGGCTCCGCCACTGGTCGAGAGTTCAAGTTTCCGCACCATTTTGTTCTTTCGCTTTGAGTTTTGATGTCCAGAATAAGAGTTTTTGCTGAGGTGTGCTTCTCTGGAGCCAGGAAATATTAGAACAGAGGGATTTTGGTACTATAGGAAATTACTAAGAATAATTGCTTCAAGCCAAGTGATAAAGTATCTCTGTAAGTGAAGTTCTGCAAATATGCCTCTTAGAATACAACAAAACTCACCACATTTTGATAAGATGGTGAAGCCTTTGCATAACCAACATCATCACCTAATATCAGTTATCTGGCTTGGGATTCTGTTCAGAACAACCTAACTTCAAAACCTTTATCTGTGAGGATAAGAAAATCCTGAATTACTGATGTCACGCTAGGTTTATAGCTTTTGCCTGACAGTCGTTTCATTTTTCTGTCAGACTTCATATTTGGAAAGAGTTAGCTATGATATATGTTGCGCGGACTCTTCAAAATTCCGTAGCAACTCGTGTCGACACGGCATAGGTGTGTGTGGGGGTGTGCGTTCCGTACTGTACAGTGCATCAAATTTAACGGTCCTTATCTGATTTCATGGAGAATTGAACCAGACATTTGACTCGTTGCTCTGAACGCGAAGGAACCAATTGTATCAGCTTCCCTAGCTGATTTTTTCATGAAGTTTGTTAAATCATCAAAACAGAAGATACGTAACTTTATCATTTTGGTTTTTACTATCAAGCTAGCAAGCTCTTGTCTTGAAACTTCGAAATCAAGATCAATAATGCCACCTACTCATCAAATAAACCCCAATCTATGGCCAGCTATAAATCCATGATATGTAAGGTGTCTTTGTATGGAAATGCCTTTGAAACCAAGTAGTTGTGAAGTAAGTAGTTTGATGAGAAGGTCTATGGCAAAATTAGTATTTTGTGCTGTCAGGGTGCTTATAATTAATAATTGTATAGTGCTTATAAATATCATTACATAGTTCAATGATATTTGTTTCTAAGAGAGACGATTATGTGACAAACAAACTAACATCTCAATTCTCATTAAACTGACATGTTTGCATAAAGCCGCTTTTAAAGCAGATATCACATGAGATGCATAAAAAGCCTCTTTTATATCACATGAGAAACAAATGTCTTCGATTTTCTGCTGCTTCTTTCTAGAAATTCAAGTTACTGCACTTTTTGTTGCTTTCCGACTGTTCCTGAACCTATGCAGGAGCATGAGTTTTGCTAAGTTTTATTCCTCTGGATTAAACTCAACAACTAACTAAATTTTTATCTTTTTTTTTTCCTTCAGAAATTTTATAATTAACCTAACCCCATTCATCGCAAATAATATTCCAAATATTGGACCATTAAGCATGGTCAAGAGCACTGGATATTTCGAGAAGAATTAAAAAATATGCTAAATTTAGTCTTTACTCCTCTTACCTACCCTTCTCCCGCAGTACTGCTGCGTACTAATTAAACAAACAGAAGAGGAAATGCGCAGAACTAAAACTCACCAGAAATTCCTTCATCGCTTCCATTTATAACAATGTTTAAAACGTCAATATACTTGTAACTAGTTCATTAACTTATTGACCTAGATGTCACATGTTCTGTTTCTATACGCTGGATAACTTTGTGTTCATATATATGTGAAGCGACTCACTATGTAGACTATATATAGGAAATATAATTAAACTCTGTGAGACATTGTTTTCAATCTCTTCAAGTAGCTGAGAAGAAAAAATGGCAATTGAGGACATGTCTGTTGAGGGACAAGATAGCTATAACCTCTTTAATGGGAAGATAACATTCGCTGTTGTCATCACTAGCATTGTTGCTGCATCAGGTGGCCTCATTTTTGGATTTGACACTGGAATTTCAGGTAAGTGTTTAATTTTTCATTTTTTTTTAATTCCACTCCAATTTTTGTGTTAGGGGTCTGTTTAGCTCATGATCAACAGTGTTTCTTATGAAAAAGTCTCTATGAAGGAGGGTTAATTATCATTTGATTTGACTAATCCATACAGAGTATATATAAAATTTACACTATTATTGTATGTTGAAGTAATTTGTTTTATTTTCCGCCTTACTAATTTCATTTTTTATGGTTGGGTACCTGTAATTATCTTTTAGATATGATTGTGTAAAAATTTATGTACACGTGCTCACAGAAGTTAACTTATCATATTTAACTTTTACATAGTACTAGTGTAACACTATAAAGTCATACTAAATTCTAAAATAACTATAGATTATCCATATTCAAGGAAAGAGAAGAGACATTTTCATTTCAGGTAAACAGCTTTCCAGGAAATTATAGGAACAACTGTCTTGACATTGTGTCGTCATTCCTTTGTGAACTAGAGTATCAGCCTGATATATAAGCTAAATAAAAAACTGAGAGAACAAAAAGAGAACTGACCATTTCCAATACAGACTCGTAATTTCTGTGATGTGGAAGCTAGCCATATACTATATTGCGCGGACTCTCCAAAATTTAGCCGCACCCGTGTCGGATTCTTCAAAAATATACTTTTGAAGGATCCGACACGTATCCGGACACATTTTCAAAGAGTCCGAGCTGCTATATATATCCACAAATACTCAACACCTTTTATTTGTACACATCAGGAGGAGTGACAACAATGAGGCCATTCCTTGAAAACTTTTTCCCATCAATTTTGAAGAAGGCAGCATCTGCTGGTGCTGAAACAAACGTATATTGTGTGTACGACAGCGAGGTTTTAACAGAGTTTACTTCATCACTCTACATTGCTGGCTTGGTTGCGTCTCTCGTAGCTGGTCGCCTCACGGCCGCCATAGGACGAAGAAACATAATGGTAGTAGGAGGCTGCACTTTCTTTGCTGGTGCTGCTATGAATGGTGCTGCTCAAAATATTTATATGCTCATTTTGGGCCGCATTTTGCTAGGCTTTGGTGTTGGCTTTACTAACCAGGTAGCGAAAGATAGAGTTTATAGTAATTTGAAAAATTAACACATGTTAAACAAAGTGGGGTGAGAATATGATGCGTTTTAGGCCTCTTTCCCAGCCGACTCTTTCTAGACACAATCCTGTCTTTCCGTGAACTAAATGTATGTAGTAATCCAACATTCTTTTTAATTATGTATCACTTTGAAGGCTACTCCTGTATATCTCTCAGAAATGGCACCTTCAAAATGGCGTGGTGCATTCAGCACAGGCTTCCAATTCTTCATAGGCCTTGGTGTTGTTACTGCGAATTGCATAAACTATGCCACCTTTAAGCTCAACTGGGGATGGCGCCTCTCCCTCGGCCTGGCCGTTGTTCCAGCCGCGACAATGACCATAGGTGCTCTTCTCATTTATTTTTGTTCATTTTCTCTTTTACATATAATAGTGGCATCTGGACCAGCTTGTCCGGTCCTCAACTAGCAATGCCGTCCTCGGAACTACCTAGATCTACACACGAAGTGCAGAGTGTAGTATGAGTACAACCGACCCAATGTACCCAAGAAGTAACAAGACTAATATTGGGCCGAAAGCAGTGACAATCTCAGACAGGTATGGTCCAAAACTAATTTAACAGTACAGAAATGTAGACATGATTTCAAGTTCAAATGTTAAAATTCAACAAGGATTAAAGAATCCAAGTGTGACTGATATGAGGAATGATACAAATCCATATCTACATGTCAATTATGCATGCCAACTGTAATGCAACACACTAGTAAAGTCATATGCATACTCCCAGAGCATTTAATCTCACTCACACACTCAATCTCTCAATCCTCCCGGTCACTCACTCTTCCCAATCACTCGGCACTCATATTTAGTAGGTACCTGCTTACTACTTGTAAGTCAGACTTCCGAGGGGCGTATCCTACCCAAGTGCTAACATAATCCAATCATGACGTGAATCAATAAAGTCTTCTGTGTTGTGCAACCTAATCCCGTAAATATCACTCACAATCAGGCCCTCGGCCTCACCCAATAACCAATCTCTCCAGTTTCTCGGACTTACAAATCCCATGAAAATCAAAACAAATAATCATAAAATGATGCATCATTAAATGGAAATAGAGGTTGAGATATGATATGCAAATGATAGATGTGACTAAGTACCTAACTACAAATTTAGCAAGTAATTCAACAGTAACACGACCTCTGTGTGTCCCATCAATACCAACATATAGCCTAAGCATGATTTCTAACATGAATCACATCTCAAATTCCTCTAACACATGGAGAATATGTGAATAACAACAAAACTTGATGACTACATAGTTTCACGGAATTGACCGAGTCAAAATTTCTACGGTGCACGCCTGTTACCTAGCATGTGTATCACCTCAGCGCCAACGACATAACACATATTTCAGTGATTCATACCCTCATAACCAACTTTAGAAGTCTTAGTTACCTCAAACCTGCACTTCCTAAGTTTATTTTCATGCATAGGAGACGGACTTCCTAGTTTAAAGTCCTTAAAATTTCACTCATAGGAGACGCACTTCCTAAGTTTATTTTTACCTCTAGGAGACGCACTTCCTAAGTTTGTTTTCATCAATAGGAGACGCACTTCCTAAATTAAGATTTCAATCATAGGAGACGCACTTCCTAGTTTAAAGTCATTAAAGTTTCTCCCCTAGGAGATGCACTTCCTAAGTTCATTTTCATTCATAAGAGACACACTTCCTAACTTTATTTTAATGCATAAGGAGACGCACTTCCTAAATTAAGATTTCATTCATAGGAGACGCACTTCCTAAGTTTACTTTCATGCATAGGAGACGCACTTCCTAGTTTAAAGTTTAAAGTTTCACCCATAGGAGACACACTTCCTAAGTTTATTTTTACCTCTAGGAGACGCACTTCCTAAGTTTATTTTCATGCCTAGGAAACGCACTTCCTAAATTAATATTTCAATCATAGGAGACACACTTCCTAAGTTTATTTTTACCCATAGGAGACGCACTTCCTAAGTTCATTTTCATGCATAAGGAGACTCACTTCCTGAATTAAGATTTCACTCATAGGAGACGCACTTCCTAGTTTAAAGTCATTAAAGTTTCACCCATAGGAGACACACTGTCACAACTCCTTTTTCGCACGTATATTAAATGTGCTACAGTTTATTACTACATCCCGAGAAGACGCACTTCCTAGTTTAAAGTCATTAAATTTCACCCATAGGAGACGCACCTCCTAAGTTTATTTTTACCCATAGGACAAGCACTTCCTAAGTTTATTTTCATGCATAGGAAACGCACTTCCTGAATCAATAGTTCAGTCATAGGAGACACACTTCCTAAATTTAAATTCACCCTCAGGAGATGCACTTTCTAGTTTAGTTCATTCCAGTTCAACCATGGGAGATACACTTCCTAATCAAGATCTTTCAAGTCATTCTTATAGGAGACAAACTTCCTAGTTTTAATCACTGAAGTTTTCACCCTTAGGAGACACACTTCCTAGTCTTGGTTATTTAAATTCATCTTTAGGAGACGCACTTCCTAAGCCTGGTTCATTCATGTTTTATTTTTAGCAGACACATTTGCTAGTCAAAGTTCTTGGTTTTACTCGTAGGAGACGCACATCCTAGTCTAGTCTTTAGTTTACTCTCATCATTGAATCAGTGGAATAAGTGGTTTAGAATTTGGCTAACGACTCACAAATCTTCCTAGTGCAAGCTGGGTAGGAAATTTTGTTTGTTTTGGTTGAAGGATCCCGCCCCGAAAAGCGGAGGGTTACAACAAAAATCCCCAGCATTCAATCCAAGTTAGAAGTAGCAGAAGCTCGCCTCAAGAATGCGAGCCAACAGTCTGAGATGATCGAAAGAAGTTAGTCACAATAAAGAAGAAGAAAAAAAAGCGAATCCAAAGTGCAGTTGTGGAGGAAAGATGTGATCTGCTCAAGGCATGATCGAGGTCAGAAGAGCTCCAAGCCTGGTCCAGATCCAGAAAGTCGAAGAAGATTGAACTAGCACCTACAACTAGCAAGTATCAAGGTTCAAATTTAGAGTCCGCATGAAGCACCAACCAATACTCAAGATCATGCTTCAGAAGACTTATAGATAGGAATCATGTAACTAGTAGCTGATAGGCTTAGTTAGTCTTTTTCATATTTTGATTTTTGATGTAATACCAGGACCACAGACCGGAACCTCGACGGAATGACACCTCGATAGGCTCTCCACCTCGGTATACTCCATATTCTTACTCACTTTTGAACTACACGTTGCCTAATTCCTTTATAGCCAAGGATATGTAGGCAGCTTAGATACCAGGGCTCGGTCACATCCTCTTCTCTTTAATTTTAGTCCCTCCGAATATGTGACGACCCAAAAACACTTGTTTAGTCGCTCTTTGTCTGAAAACTCTTTGTGTTTCCAATCAAAGAGGGGCAGCTGTAGACGTGTGATTTTTGACCCTCCCCGAAATGTTTCACAGTTTAGCGTAAAATATTTAGTTTAGTCCTAATATAGCTATCGTAGCTAATTTTGACTATTTTACTTTATTTTTACCTTAAACGAAAAATAACACAAAAAATAAATAAATATAGTTCTATTAATATTTCGCAGTCATTTTAAATTTGAAAAATACAAAAATAGTACTTCATATTTTTATCTTTACATAAAAAATGAAAATTACAAAAATTATTTAATTAATATTTTGTAGTCATTTTAAACTTAAAAAAAATACAAAATTAGTACTTTATATTTTTATCTTTATATGAAAAACAAAAATTATAAAATTAATATTTTGTAGTTACTTTAAATCTTGAAAAATATAAAAATAGTTTTATTTTAATTGTCGGTCTTACTTTTATAGTTATTTTGCTTACATAGGATTAATCAAATAACATTGTGTTCTCATTCCCGGGTCAACCCACTCAATATCCGAGAGAGGGTAGGCTTTTGGCGGCCGCAGAGATGGCGAATAAGGCAGCGGATGATACGTACTTGGAAATAAGCAGATCATAGATAAGTTTTTTGCGGTTTCGGGCATAGAATAATATTCGGGTTCAAACTATCCGGTTTCAGGCTTAATTTTTGGACCTAGCCCGTAATAATCCGAGTCCACCACACGTAGGGGACACACGTGGGGGACTAGGGGAATCACAGACACAAAGGGATGGGAAAAATATTTGATATAAAAAATACATACATAGCACTTGCACACACGACACACACATATGGAGACTAATGTGGAATCCTAGTTGTTTTTAAAAAGGGAAGAAAACATATAAAAGTGGAGACAATCTGTAAATAGAAAAAGGGAAAACAAAAGGAAGAAAGAAAACATAAGAGAATTAAAAAACGGAAGAGAAAGGTGGAGACGGGAAGAAGACAAAACGAAAAAAAGAAACAAAGATACAAAAACACATGCACACACATGAGGGAGAAAGGATTTGGACAGGAGGGCTCACGTTCTAAAGGAAAAAGAATATTACTGTTGCCCAAGGATTCTTCATTTTAAAAGAAGGAGAAAACCATACAATGAAGATAGAGAGGGAAAATGATTGAACGAAGAAAAAACGGAAAGAAAGAAAATATAAAGAAAAAGACTACAATTGTTTCATCTTCGCCAGGAAAGAAACGAAACAAAGCCATTCCTCGTCGCAAAAACCATCGACGCACCACCCAACCTCGCGTCCTTCAGGCTCACGTACATACCAGTCCGTCGTTGACCGGCAACACCCGAACCAGCCTCACCTTGTCGCTGCTTCAGCTCAACCAGTCGACACTCTCCTTCACCGCGCACGAACAGTAGAGAAGACATGGAGCGGACAACAGCAAACCACCCCGAAATAGTCCGAAATGCAATGAAATAATACCTCAGGAATAGCTCTAAAATATTTCAAGTACGAATAGCAGTTTGAGCTTCTTCCCTGTCGAGATCCAAAGTCGTTCAAGGTTTTCGCTCACTACTGCGGTTCGTCGGTTTTCATTTGTTTTGATCCGGTTTTCTCCTCAGCAGTTAAGGTTTGATTTTCTACTGTATTCTCAAATCATATTCTTAAGCATATGGATAAACAATCGTTGTGTAATATATGAAAAATAGATTGAACTTCTTTCATTTGCTATATGAATTTGATTATTTAGTTCATTAATGATTAACTTTTGGAAGTGTTTTGAATTTATTGAAATTTGAGTCATGGCATTTTTCTACCACAAGAAAATGTGTACTGCATATTTAGTTTTTGGTGAATATTTTGTTAGTTTTACGTTAATTGTTGGTTTATTAGTTTTGGCCTTTTGTGAAATGATTTGTTTGCTTATTTTATGATTTTGTTGTGATGAGTGACCTTGATTATCCAAAGGTCACGTATGTTTATTATTAATTTGTTTGACATTATGGAGTAATTGCACAGAGAATGGAATTAAAGTGTCATTGCCATATTTTGAATATTTTATGGAGTAATTGCACGGTCGCTCAATAGTAGCATACTTAGGCCGTTAATATTCATAAACATTCGTAGTTTGTTTTAGTTGAGTAAAATCTTTGGAAGAATTAGAGGTGTGTCGTGCTGAACAAAAATGACAATTGCACGGCTCTCATATGATTAATCTTGTTTTGTCCTTTAGAATTCGAGGTGTGCCATTTAGTAAATTCCATGGCTCTCGCAAATTACAAATGCGTAATTGCTTTAGGTCCGTTAGTTTAATAATATTACCGTCTTAAACTTGGGTGCACATTTATGTGACCCAAATCCAAATCTCAACGGAGTCGAAATGTGTTACATTGATGTGACGCGGTTCGAGATATATTTTCACAACGTTGCAATTCTTTGTTAAAAATAATAATAATAATATTAAAAGCGGTTAAATGTTAAAATTTGCATAAGTTGAGCGACCGTGCTAGAACCACGGAACTCAGGAATGCCTAATACCTTCTTCCGGGTTAACAGAACTCCTTATCCGAATTTTTGGTGCGCAGACTGTTAAATAGAGTCAAACCTTTCCTCGATCCGGGATTCAACCGGTGACTTGGTACACCATAAAACTCTCAAGTCGCGACTCTGAATTAAATAAATAAATTTTATTTCGATTGTCCTTTAATTGGAAACACTCCCTTTACCTTACGCTCTCGCAGGGTGCGGTAGCGCCGAAAGGTGGTGTGATAGATATGAATTCCACCAATGTAGAAGGGAGGTTATGAAATCAATAGAAGATACGGTGCGGGATTTAAATGTAAGTATGGTAAATGTGAGTGAGAATGTAACAATAATAGGTAAGGTCACATGATAAAACCCGTCAAAACAAGAGAGTTGATACTTTCCATGAGCTATTGAAAGCTCGGTACACTCTAAATAAACTCAGAAGAGTCTAAGCACATGAGCAATTAAAAGAGATAAAATACTACCCTGGTAGCTAGTAGAATAAGGGTGTAATTGTGATAGTTAAGAGAATGTTATTTGTGCTTTCGATTGAGAAATGATTTAAAGAAAAGGATTTCATGGATGGAAGGGAATTAGTATGCCCCCGTAAGATGAATATGTTGGGATGTTATGAAAATGCAGTTATTAAAGTAAAGTATTGTCCTTATGTGCATCAAGAAAATCACTTCAGATGTTCCCTTGTGAGACACGAGCTTTAGTGACAATTTATTACATCCGAGGCGATGACGGGAGTTAGTGAAAGAATATGAGTTAGTGAAAGACTATAATATAAGTATTTGAAAAGGGGCCAAGGAGATGGTGCCAAGTAGCACCTTTTGACTTTTCAACTAAAATGGATATTTATTTTATTATGTTGTCTCTTTCTTCCTAATTCCAGAGAGCTCGACTAAATAAGACCTCTAACCTTCCCCTCAATCTTTCTCACAAGGTTTTTCAACAAGATTATCATCCAGGGCACGAAATCAAGTAGCGATAACATCAAAATGATCCTTATGACGTAAGTATCATTATATTGCCTCTCCTTTTCTTTGTCGTTGAGTTTTTGAAGGTATTTAATAGGTTAGGAAAATGACTTAGTTCTGTATTTAAGCTCTTAAATATCAAGGAATGTTGATTAATTGATTTCATAATATTTGAAACTCACGGGACGGTGATCGAAAGTCGTGAGTTCGAGTTATTTGATTTGTAATGGACTATTTTGTGGGCTATTTCGTGTAGCTTTTGGGCTGTATATTTTGCTGCTATTTAATAGAGTTTTTGGAGGATAAATGGTGTGGATAGACACAACATAATGGTGAAATAATGTATTAGTCATTCTTTATAATATTTTCGGGGTGTTGGATACTACTATAGTCGTCTTTTTTGGTATGAATTGATTGGGGTGTATTGGGCTGTTGTAAGCTAAATATAATATGAGTTTCGACTTGCATCTACTGCATGAGGTAAATATATTTTGTTCCTATGGGTTCTTAAGGTTATCTTGGCATTGGTTAAGTTAAATGGATGAACTAGACATGAACTAGTGAATAAAGTTGCTAATTAAGAATAATTGGAGTTGTGGATCATTTTCTTTGTTCTGGATATATGGTATAAAGCTAAAATTATTGATGAATGAACTCATTATAATATTAATGATAGTATTAAGTTAAAGTAAAAAGTCTATAAGAGATGATATGTGGTATACGAATTTCGATTGGAGCTTGCCGCTCGTCGTAAAATAGTTATGACTTGTTGTTATTTTATGGTGTCTTGTCATTGATAATTATGTATTGTTGGATTTCTCTGGTAATTATTGTTGGTATATGATATTGGAGGAGGCTCTTGTTACAGGGGAGATACTGCCCAAATTTATATAAACGAGCTAGCTACAACTTTATGTTGCAGACTTAGCCTTTATTCAACACTGATTTTGAATCTCCTTATGCAATGGCAGATTGAGTTGAGTTGTTTTAAGAGTAGCTTGGGAGGTATTAAGGACTCACCATGGTTAAGGTATGTTAAGGCATTTCTTTCTTTCTTTTGGCATATCTAAAATGAAACAAACATAAAAGATATGTTATTTCATAGCAGATCTACTCCTAGAAACTAAGGTTTTCCAGGTTGTTCTTTCCTTATAAAGTTATTTTTAGCAAGTATGTATGATCCTTGAATCCTATACAAGCTCATATTGATGGTATGATATCTATGATATTAATCGAAGGTGCAACGACCTTAAGTCACTCTGAAAGGTTTAGAATGTGATTCCATTAGTCTAGCATGCATTATGTATAGTATCTATTTTACTCTACCGAGCCGTGCTATAGTTGGGTTTTACCGAGCTCCACGTGGCCTGGTATGATTCTACCGAGCCTTATAATGGCCGGGTACGTTTTTACCGAGCCTATTACAGCCGGGTATGATATGATGATGATGATGCCCAAAGAGGCGTATGTTTTAAAAGATTATGTATTTATACATATGTATCATGCATTTCATGACAGTGTGTGTGTGTGTGTGTGTGTGTGTGTGTATTATGCATTTTATGCCAGTATCACCCAGAGGCACGCAGATGTTACAGATTGTATCTCCTCTATCTCTCCTTACATTACAGTTCTTGCGTATGCTTTCCTTCCTTACATATGCGGTACTTTATCTGTACTGACGTCCCTTTTTCTCGGGGACGCTGCGTTTCATGCCCGCAGGTCCCGATTGATAGTTTGACAGTCTTCTTAGTAGGCTATCAGCTCAACGAAGGTATTGGTACACTCCACTTGCTCTGAAGTTGCCTAATTGGTCAGTATGCTTTGGATATGTATTGATTGGTATGGCGGGTCCTATCTCGACCTTTATGATTTTATGCACTCTTAGAGGCTTGTAGACAGATGTCATGTATATGAAAAATTGTATGGTCTTATCGGCATATGTTCAGTGTATGAGTGATCACTTTGATTTTATAGGCACGTATGTCACATGTATAAGTTTTCATTATGTTAGGTCATCCAATATTTAGTATTCCCTTATATTTTATTTTTGTTGTATCATGATGACCTCTCTAGGCCATTTACCCATAATATTATAATATGACAGATACGTTATGTTGGTACTTAGTTGAGTAAGGTAACGGGTGCCCGTTGTGGCCCATCGGTTTGGGTTGTGACATTGAAGCATGGGGCATTTGTAGACAAATAAAATTTTATTAAATTTAAATCTACAAGTAATTTGGATTTTATCATGTATTAAATACATATTAGTCCAAATGGTACTATGGGCTAGTATAATCGGGTCGATTATAAAAATATAAAATGAATTGATTTAAATAAAAGTCCATAAGCCTCAAGCCCAATGATCCACTAGGGTTTTCTTGGAGAAGACTAAAGGACAAGCAAGTAAGTAGAAGGAAAGGCTAAAGAAGGTCTGAAGAATAACATCAAGGTCTCCATCCATATCTGCAATCCTCATCTCTAGTCAAATTCCAAAGGCGAACTCAAGTCATAGGCGAGCGGTTTCAAATCTTCCGTTCGTGATAACCCAACACCAAATCCTGGTTCGTGATGAGCTTCAAATTGTTCGTGACGTACTACAAATCTGAAATCTGTCAAGTTCAAAATCAAGCTTTCAAGCTCTTGAACCATCATCCGCGAGGAGAATAATTAGAGGACTACATCTCTTTAGATTTAGAGATATTTTAGAGATTGTAACCCGATCACTTGAAATTAAATATAATATTTATTTCTATATTTTTTGTCTTGATTATTATTTTTCAGGAGCAAAATATAGTTGTTACAAGCGCATATGTTTATCAACTTTTTTCGATATTTACTAAACATATATTCACTTATCAAAACTTTATCTATAACTTTAACAAAGTAAGATTCGAATAATATTCATTTAATAAAAAAATTGAAAATTAAACCCGACAAATCCGAACCAATCCAAACCGATATAGTTGATTTTGATAAAAATCAAACTAACGAGGTCCATATACACTCCCATGTGCAAGTATATGACTTTTCTTGTTGGGTCATCCGAGCAAAAAATTGCAACTATTCCACCTTACAGGACCCGGGAAAATGATATATACAACTCGCCAACGAAATGTCTTTGAATAATTCTGGAGAAAATTTCCACAACTTAAAGTTTGGCCACAATTGAAAGGTAATCGCCAAACAACCGTTTAATTTGGTATCTACTCCCAAGGATATCGAGTTAAGCATTTACTTCAAGTCTTTCTAATTCTACCCGTATTTTACAAGCTGAGAAATTAATGCCATTGCCTCCCAAGACTTGTAATAATTCATTACATTATAAATTAAACTCTACCCTTACCAACACCCTACACAAGTCCATGAATTTCATCCTCTAGCCATGATGATGCTTCCCAGAATATTATTTTCTTTACTTCAGTTTTTCACTCTCTTATATCTCTTCACAGTTTCTTTTGCTTCTACTGAGGAAGCAACTGCTCTCCTCAAATGGAAAGCAACTTTCCAAAACCAGAATACTTCCTTATTGGCTTCATGGACACTAAGTGCCAAGAATTCTTCTAGCGTTGGAGGGGCAAGTTCTGATGCATGCAGGGATTGGTATGGAGTTATATGTGTTAATGGCAGGGTAAACAAGTTGAATATTACAAATGCTAGTATTATTGGTACACTCTATGATTTTCCATTTTCATATCTCCCTTTTCTTGAATATGTTGATCTTAGCATGAATCAGCTCTCTGGCACAATCCCCCCTGAAATAGGTAAACTCACTAATCTAGTTTATCTTGACTTGTCCATCAATCAGATTTCAGGCACAATCCCAACACAAATTGGGTCTCTAACAAAGCTTAAGATCCTCCAAATGTTTGACACCCAATTAAATGGTTCCATTCCAGAAGATATAGGTCACCTAAGGTCTCTTACTCAACTAGCTTTGAATAATAACTATCTTAGTGGTTCAATTCCAGAAGATATAGGTCACCTAAGGTCTCTTACTCAGCTAGCTTTGAATAATAACTATCTTAGTGGTTCAATTCCTGCTTTATTGGGGAATTTGAACAACCTGTCTTCTTTGTATCTTTGTAAGAATAAGCTTTCTGGTCCAATTCCTGTTGAAATTGGGAAGATGAAGTCACTTGAGAGTTTATACTTGGACACAAACAATCTTTCTGGTCCAATTCCTTCAGAGTTGGGGAATCTGAAATACCTCACTCATCTGGCATTATGCAATAATACGCTTACTGGTTTAATTCCAACTACTCTAGGTGACATAACTGAGCTCAAGATTCTATACCTTTATTCTAACCAACTTTCTGGTCTCATTCCTACAGAGTTGGGGAATCTGAAAAACCTCACTGATCTAAATTTATCTAAGAATCAGCTTACTGGTTCAATTCCAATTACGGTAGGTGACTTAAGTGAGCTCCAAATTCTGTACCTTTTTTCTAACCAACTTTCTGGTCCCATTCCAACTGAGCTGGGGAATCTGAAAAACCTCACAAATATAGAATTATCTGATAATCACCTTACGGGTTCAATTCCTACTTCATTTGGCAATTTGAGAAACTTGCAAAACCTGAATCTCCACTCCAACAAACTTTCTGGTTCCATTCCAAAAGAACTTGCATATTTGGGTAACTTGGTTATATTGTCAATGGGTGAAAATCAATTTTCAGGCGATTTGCCAAAGAATCTTTGCCAAGGTGGGAAACTTGAATACTTTATGGTGGATAGTAACAAGCTGTCGGGGCCAATTCCAAGAAGCTTGAGCAAGTGCTCGAGTTTCAAAAGAGTTCGTTTTGAAAAAAACAGTTTCACAGGTAATTTATCGGAAGCTTTTGGTATCTATCCAGAGCTTCATTTCATTGATTTGAGCGACAACGCTTTTTATGGTGAACTCAGCAGCAACTGGGGAAAATGCAAGAAATTGACTGATCTGCGGATAGCCAGGAATAACGTTAGTGGTAGCATACCACCAGAGATTGGAAACGTCAAAGGGCTTTCAGGACTTGATCTTTCATCTAATCATTTGGTTGGGCAGATTCCAAAAGAATTTGGGAACTTGACCTCTCTAGTTAATCTTTTTATCCAGAACAATCACATTTCTGGCAATATTCCGAGTGAACTTGGGTCACTGACAAAGTTATTGTCCCTTGATCTGTCAGATAATAGATTGAACGGGTCGATCCCAACATTTATAGGAGATTACATGAACATGTTTTTTTTGAACCTGAGCAACAACAAGTTTGGCCATAAAATTCCAAAGGAGATAGGGAGGATAACTCACCTAAGTGTACTTGATTTGAGCCATAACCTTCTAGATGGAGAATTACCCTCTCAGTTAGCCAGTTTGGTGGACTTGGAAAAGTTGAATCTTTCTCACAATGGCCTCTCTGGCCGCATTCCTGAAGAATTTGAAAGTATGAAAGGTTTGCTTGTCTTGTCATACAATGAGTTGGAAGGGCCAATACCAAATAATAAAGCTTTTATGAATGCTTCATTTGAAGGAAATAAAGGTCTTTGCGGCAATGTAACAGGATTTCAGCCTTGCAAAAGGCCATCTTCGATGGTGAAGAAGAAGTCAAGAAGTAAACTCATCCTCGCCATTGTACTGCCTGTTATGGGAGCACTAGTACTTCTCTGTGCATTTACTAGTGTTCGTATGTGTGATAAAAGAAGGAAAGTTAAAGATGTTGAAAGACGGGATGATGGTTTGTTTTCGATATCCTTGTTAGATGGAAAGGCATTGTACAGGGATATCTTAAACGCCACAGAGGAGTTTGATGCAACATTTTGTATCGGGCAAGGAGGGCAGGGAAGCGTTTACAAGGTAAACCTTCCATCATTAGGGAGCATAGCTGTGAAGAGATTTCATTCTTCATTTGCGAATGCATATTGCAAAAGCTTCACGAATGAGGTAAATGTATTGATAGGGATTAAGCATCGGAACATTGTGAAACTCTATGGATTTTGTTCGGATGCACAACACTCGTTCTTGGTTTACGAGTATGTGGAGAGGGGGAGTCTGTTTAGTATCTTGAGCAATGAAGTTGAGTCCAAGAAATTGGATTGGCTTAAAAGGGTGAATATCATCAAAGGTGTTGCGTTTGCTTTATCTTACCTGCACCAGGACTGTTCACCACCGATTGTTCATCGAGACATATCAAGCAGTAATATTTTGCTTGACTCTGAGTTTGAAGCTAGTGTTTCCGATTTTGGAATAGCTAAGCTTCTCAAGCCAGACTCGTCCAATTTGACGACGCTTGCAGGCACATATGGCTATGTTGCACCTGGTAAGATCTAACTTTTAATCCATTCTTTATAACTTCATGAACTATATATAGCCACGCGCTCTATACTGTTTTTATCTATTGTCCTCATTTGTATTGTTTCAGAGCTTGCATATACAATGAAGGTTACAGAAATGTGTGATGTGTATAGCTTTGGAGTATTAGCATTGGAGATAATCAAAGGAAATCATCTTGGGGAATACATTACTCTGCTAGCAAATTCATCGACTAGAGAACATGTGCAGCTTAGCGATTTGCTGGATGAACGCCTTCCATATCCTGATGATAGAGTAAAAGAGGTTTTGGTTTTTATCATCAATCTAGCAAGCTCTTGTTTGGTTGAAACTCCGAAATCGAGGCCAACAATGCACTTCATCTCTCATAAGTTATCATCAATGGAATCACGCCCACGTACTCATGTAACACGAGCTATATAATGCCTGATATGTAAGGTGTATTTTTTTGGAAATGAATAAGCTTTGACACCAATTGGTTGTGAAGTAAGTAATTTATTAATGAGAAGGTCCACAAAAAAATAATTACTTGGACTAGTATTCTAGTATTGTTAGGGTGCTTATCTGGTTTACTGTATTAGAGTGTATACAATATCATGTGTTGCTAAGAATGATACTCTTATCTTATAAAATAACATCTCATTAAACATGTATGGTTGT